>JASDQU010108286.1:0-20523 GCA_032191745.1 Picea mariana
GCATCCATTTTGCTATCACTACTACCTTCAAACATCAGGCACTTCCAGCTGTGTGTACAAGCTACTAAACAGAGGTGTTCCAAATCTTATTAATGGTATCACTCATTGTAACAATGGAGTGGCAGATAATGATGAAGGATTTGTGCATTGGTTAAGCTATTTGTTTTCCTGGGTTTTGGACGTGGCCACCAAGAGTTTAAATGTTGAGCGCCATTCCTGGTATATTTGTCTCTTTAACATAATGTTGATACTAAACAGAGCTTACCAGTACCACGTACCAGCTCGCACCCAGTGAAGATATCAACGAAGCTACTAAATTTACCTAGCTCTTAGAGGGTTTGGAAGGTTTGATATGGAAATTGGATAAGTTGACAACATATGCTCAGAGTGCAGGGGTTCTTCTCAGCAGTTCCTACTAATCAAGATGGACAGTTATTGGGACTGTTAACATCCTATTACTGTGCCAGTGTTAAAGAGGTGAATTCATTTGCATGAGGACATGTAAAAGGCTGGGCATGGGGGGATGTTGGGCTCTATATTTATAACATTTTCTTGCTGGTTCTTGAAGATATTGTTTACTCTCCTGAAGTCTTTTGTTTAGCAAATGGCATTATTTCTGTGCTATTCATATTCTGTTACACATATATGGGCCTTGGAGCACAACCACTCAAAACACAAGATAATATCCCAATATGTTCTTCAATCATTGGACAAAATCTTGCTCTGTATTCAATGGAGCTTGGCCCTGAATGGGTGAAGGAAAGGGTTTAAAAACAAAGATATAATTTGGATGCACTGTCACCTCTTGGTGCAAATGCTGTAAAGGGCAGACAAGGAGTAATTTATCTCTGGAGCAAAGTTACCAACTGGTGCTTCTGATGATGTTGAAGTTGTTAAATGGTTTGCAAAAATACATGGGGTCATTGTTATCCCTGGTAGTGCTAGTGGAGGACCGGGGTATGTTCATGTTTCATTTGGTCCAAGGGAATGCTTTCTTCTCAATTTTCCAGTTAGAAAGATCTCGGTAATATTATTTAAGATGTGTATCTTATCATGCAAATTGTGAAGGTCATCATTTACTTCATTTTCTAGGGTTATTGGGCAATATGCAAAATGCCAAGATCAGTTTGACTCTGACAGAGTACTCTGCGATTTGAGGAGGAATATCTACAGCTGGACCTTTCCTTGACAGAATAGTTGGCGCCCTCTGCTACTTCATAAATCCATGCATGTGTAACACAGTCATAAATCCGTGCATGTGTAACGCAGGGGCGAAACGGTTTGTTTGAGAACCCAATCGCTGGCATCAAGTATTTAACATATATAGATTCATGCATAACGCAGGGACACCGTTTGTCAAAGTTTATGTAATCTCATGACACAAATACAGGCAATCTGGAAGCGTTTGATTATGAAAAACGTGTCTCATTCCCCAGTGGTACTCTTGAAACCGTTTTTGTAACTCCTTATTCATCTAGGGCAAAGCCACGCATTGCCAGGGATCGGAAACGAGATAGAAATGATGTAGAGAAATATGTAGGGGGGATCTGAAACACGGCTATGCTTGAGAAGGGAGGAGAGATGGAGCATAGGGTAGAAGAATAGAAGAATAGAAATCTCCAGGCACTTGTACTGCTTTCATCTTTCAATAAAATAGTGAGAGTTCCAGTAATCCAATTTCTGTTCTTGCCATTTTAGCTGTGAGTTATTTATTTGCCAGTATGTGTTGATTTAGAGAACAGACTGTTGACAGAGAAGGCAGGGCCCCCTTCGATGGAAACAGAGCTGATACATTGTATTTACAGTAGATTTCATCCATTACTTTTCAGTAAAGATTCGACCCCAATCTACATTCCCAGTTTTCTCATGGGTTTAATAGCATAGAAGTAGAATTTCATTTGATTGCAACAGAGGGTTTAGCATTTCAAGATTCCAGTTTCGACATTATCTTTTTCAGCCATTGATTTCATTTTTAGTTCAGATTGCTTAACATTCAGGAACTAGCCTGGATGTCTCATGAGATAGAGAAGTTTCTTTTTATTACAGTCGAGGGTCTATATTTTACATGCATATACAGAACAGTACCGGTTAGTATAGAGTAGTGCAAACGAGTGCAGAACAGAGTAGAGTATAGTAGCTTCTTCCAGTGAGTTTCTTTTAGCAGTTCAGAGATTAGTTTGGCATCCTTTAAACCCCCTCTCCAGCCCTGCATTTCCTGTGTTGGTTCCTCTAAGTCTACCTTCCCGGTTGACAATTAAATGTTGATTTACATGGTATNTATTGACTGTATTTTTTACAATTAAAAAAGCCCCTTTGTGAATGAATGTGATAAGATATTGGTCAACAAGGTGAATGCCTTGTGTCGTATCTATAGCATAAAAGTCTGAATGCAGCACATATTTGTCCATACTTAGCTTCAAATATTTAAAAATTTGAACATTTTCACTTTCAAAATGTGTGCTTTGAATATTCTTTTCATGAACTTGCAATCTATTAACCAATTGAACATTGATAAAATTATGCATGCAACTGATGTTAATAGAAACAATGATATTTTATTTCTAAATACATCCTTGAACATGTAATATAGATTTTCCATATAAAAATAAACCCTTGGTGGCTTCCTTATCCTTAATATTGGCATGGGACCACTCGTCTAAAAATAATTTTTCATATTCTGTATCTGAAAGTGCATGAATTTCTTCAGAGTTAACTCCTCTCCACCATACCCTGGCCTCTTCCAGTAAATTCAGCAGTAGCCAAACTCGCCATTGATGTTTCTATAATGACTTTACATTTTGGATATTTTCTTCAATACTAAGACCATATTTTCCATTAAAATGAAACTTTCTTTCCATAACCCCAAAATAAACTAGGGTTTATAAAAATAACTTACTGTGCAAATTGCGAGGCTTTTTCCAAAAAAAAAACACTGAAAAACTGTCAAATTTAAAATGTTCATAACTTTACTTCCCAGACTCCATTTCGATTGATTTTTTTTTTTTAAATTGGGTATTTTTCTGAGAGGAATCCAAATATCCAATTGATTTATGAAAATTCTAAGTAGAAAGTCTCATATATGAGCCTAAAGTGTACTACCCCCCTTTTTTCTTAAATAAATTATGCAAAAATAACCAAAAATCATTCTCTTATTTCCCAAGGAAAGAACTCTGATACCAATTGTTATATATCAATAATAGATATACAAATATTCTTTAGAAATAAACCAATAACAAAAACCAAACCATTCACTGAACACTTAACACAAGACATAGATAAAACCCTGGAGGTAGGGTAACACCATCTATTAATCCTTACAGAAGGATAAAATTCCTCAAGCAATACTTCCTTGTACATCAACAACATTCTTCACCATGCCAGTTACACTTCGTATACTTCCTTGTATATCATTCTCTATCTCCTAGGAACATTCTAGAGAAGGTATCTTCAAGAAATCTCATTTATTATCTCTAACTACCCATTTACTCTATGTAACTACCATAGTGGGTCTTATTTAATACCATGGTGGACCTAGTCCACCTTACATTGAATAGCCTCCACTAATAGTATATAACCCCAATTCTCATTGGGTACCTCCCTTATTACCACCCATATTACCTCCCTAGGTATATTACGTTGGTAGGCCACAGACCCCACTCACTTGAGAATGGTACAAGAACCATAAAATTTGGGAGCAAGTTTTTGACAATGTTCAAATTTGAGGGAAGTTTGCTTATAAGGTTGGAGACAAAGAGAGATCTAGTCCCCTTCAGTAAATTGATGCTCCAAACGACCTTGATCTACTTGTTTCTTCATGCAATTCTAATCCATGATCAAATTTTCTTTGAGGGAACGGGGAATGGCCTCTCGAACTATAAGATTTTTTTCAACCTCATGAACCCTCAAGACACCTAGCATGTATGAGATACCCAACAATGGATTTTTTCCATAGACTGCTTCAAAAGAAGTCATGTGAGTAGATGTATGGTAAGAGGTGTTGTACCACCATTCAGCTAGGGGCAACCACTGAGCTCATTGATGTTGTCGGTCTTATGAAAAACAATAAAAATATGTTTCTAAACACTTGCTTACAACTTCAGTTTCACCATCAATATAGGGATGATAGGTGGTGCTGAGATGCAATTGGGTTCCCTGGAGCCTGAACAATTCTTGCCAAAAATTACTGGTGAAAGTGGGATCTCTATCAGACACAATAGAATGAGGCATGCCATGAAGTTTGAAGATATTATCCATGGAAATTTGAGCCTCTATGGATGCGTTGAATGGGTGTGGAAGAGCACATAAATGAGCATATTTGGAAATTCGGTCAACTAACACCATGATAATTGAATTATTTCCCAATTTTCGTAAGCCAACAATGAAATCCATGAAAATATCCCACCATATAGCAGGGGGAATCGAAACAGGTTGGAGTGTGTCTGGGGCTTTGATTGTTTCTCCCTTGTTGCATTGACAGACATCAATTTCAACCACAAATATGCAGATGTCTTGTTTCATACCATCCCAAAAAAAAGAACGTTTGACCCTTTCATAGGTTTTGGTAAACCTCGAATGCCCAGTTGTGGGTGAGGCATGAAACTCAACAAGAACTGTGGCATTAAGTTGTGACGGTTTTATTAAATATTGACGACCTTTGTAGCACAACTTTTCATTATGCCAAGAGTACCCTATAAAATTTGGAGAATGGTGTTGCAAATATTGTATTAGGTGAGATATTTTGGGTTCTTGCATCCATTCCTAGAGAACATCTTGGAGCCAATATGGTATGATGAAGGAGAGGGAAAAGAGGGACCCTTGTTCATACTTGTTGGAAAGATCATCAGCAACCAAATTTTATTTTCCCTTCTTGTAAATGATCTCATAATCATATCCAAGTAGCTTGGTCACCCATTTTTGTTGCTCCGGGGATGAAATTCATTGTTCCAGAAAATGCTTGAGGCTCTAATGATTAGTTTTAATTTGGAAGCATTTCCCTAAGAGATAAGGACGCCAGAGATCCATGTCATGCAAAATAGCCAACATTTCCTTTTCATATATTGGTTTTCCCAAATGTCTCTCCAAAAGGTGTTTACTAGTGAAGGCCAAAGGCTTGCCATCTTGCATGAGGATTGTCCCAATTCCTTTCCCTAAAGCATCACATTCCAGGAAAAAAGTCTTAGTGAAGTCGGGAAGGGCCGGGACTGGAGTCGTGCACATAGCCTCTTTTAATGCTTGGAAGGATTGATCAGCGGCTAGATTCCAAATGAAAGAATTCTTATTAAGGAGAGCATTGAGAGGTGAAATTTTATTTCCATAATTCCGAACAAACTTGCGATAATACCCTGTTAAACCAAGAAAACCATGCAAGATATTAATATTTTTAGGGAAAGGCCAATCCTTCATTGCTTCAATTTTCTTAGGACCCACTTGTATGTCATCATTGCCGACAATATGACCCAGGTACTCCACTTCAGAGGATCCAAAGGCACATTTAGACTGTTTGAGTAAAAATTTTTGCTGAGAGAGGAGATGGAGCGGGATGGGATTCCCAAGTTTTGTTATAAATGAGAATGTCATCAAAGAAAACTAAGACAAAATGATGGAATGGACGGAAGACATGATTCATGAAACTTTGGAAAGTGGAGGGGGAATTACACATACCAAAGGGCATGACCAAGAACTCATAGTGACCCTCTTGAGTTCTAAAGGCAATCTTGGGAATGTCTTCCTCTTTCATATGTATCTAGTGGTAGCTAGAACGGAAATGAATTTTAGTAAAGTATTGAGCACCGCTCAACTCATCCAAAAGGTCATCAATGACAGGAATGGGAAATTTGTCTTTGATGGTGAGTTTGTTTAGGGCATGAAAGTTTGGTCACATGTGCCAAGTGCCTTCTTTCTTGAGGACCATGACCACAGGGGAGGAATAGGGGTTGGTACTAGGACAGATAACACCAACATTGAGCAATTCTTGAACAGTTTTCTCAATTTTATTTTTTTGTGCAAAGGGATGACGATAAGGGAGAACATTGGGAGGAACGCTACCTGGTACTATAGGAATGGAATGATCATGAAAACCACGGGAAGGGGGAATTCCATGGGGAGTGGAAAAAATTACTTGATGTTTGGAGAGGATAGATTGGAGGTCAGCGTGCATAGAGGGTGTCTCAACTACTTGAATGGAATGGAGTTGGGAAATAATTCCCAAATGACCTTTTTTTAGGATATTTTCCATTCAATGGGAACTGATGATCTTAGGGGAGCCTATTGTGAGGCCTTGGAACTTATATTGTTGTCCCTCCTGTTGGAATTTCATGGTTAATTCCTTAAAATCCATGAGGATGGGTCCCAGAGTGCATAACCGTTTATCACTGAGCACAATGTCACAGCCACCCATGTCGATGGAAAACATATGATATTTCAGGTGATACTCACCAATTTGTAGGTGCACATTTTCATAACACCCACCAAATTTCATGCAACCGCCATTAGCAATCATAATTTGAAAATTGTTGGCAGGACGGATATAGAAATTGACTTCCTAGGCAATCTGATGATGAATAAAATTACAAGTGTTTCCACTATCAATGAGAATGATGACCTTCATGTTCTTAATGTCGCCAATGAGCTTGAGGATTTGGGGAGCAGAGAAACTAGTAAGGGCGTGCAATGAAATCAATGCTTCAACTTCAAGTGGATCAGAGGGTGGAGTAGAGCATCGGTTGGGGACATTTCATCCACTGGGGAAACTTTGGCCTCCTTGTCAACAACCCCCTTAGAAATGGCCATAAAAATTTATGTTCCTTACAATTGTGCCCCGGAAAAAAAAAAGAAATCATCACAATTATAGCAAAGACCCTTGAGTTGGCGTTCAACCATTTATGCCTGAGTTAATTTTCGTATCTTGAGAAGAGTGGAAGGAGGGGTAGGATTGGTAGGTAGAGTGTGAGGAATAAAGGAGGGTTTGTGGTTCTGGGCAAAGACAATTTGTTTGGCTTCCTTCGCTCATTGAGTAGATTACAACCAAGTTTGAGGGAGATCCATGAGGACCTGGGTGTGAATTTCATCCTTGAGGCCACTAATAAATCATTCCCTAAATAAAGCATCTAACATGCCCTCTATTTTGAAATCCAAGTGTTCAAAGGAAGATATAAAGTCTTCCACTGTGCCAAATTGTTTCAACTTGGTCAAACGACCTAGATAGTGGGTGTTAGTGTCAAAGCGTTCATAAAGATTTGAAACAAACTGTGTCCAAGAAACATACATTTGGCATGTATTTCAATGCCATGACCACCATTTCCATTTCTCAGGATCTAGATAGAGGACACCATAACGAAGTTTGTCCAACTCATCAATAATTCCATGTAAGGAGAAATAATGTTCTATTTGAGTGACCCACCCTGTGGGATTTGAGCCATCAAATTTGTTCACCTCAACTCTGGGAAGATGGGGATCATGAGGAAGGGAGTCGGAATGAAAGGCCATAGTATGGGAAGATTCCTCACCTTCATAGTGTGAAGGTTGTTCATAGGAGGGAGAGCTATGGGACTATTTTAACCATTGGTTGAGAGCAGTGGTGAGGGAGGCCAATTCACCTTTAACTACTGCAAATTCACCCATAATGCTGGCATCGAAGGTTTCCAATTTAGAATTGGTGGAAGCAATGTCTAAACTCACTCTTTGGATATTATCCCTGTGATTTTTGTATTCATCTTGGAGGTGAAGGATTTCTTGGTTACGAATGGTGGCCATTTAAGAATGTAGGTGGGTGAGGAGTGAAAGTGGTTCCATGGAAAAAAGACAGAGAAATGATATATATGACTATGATTAGAATGAAAATAGGAATGCAATGGGATAGGTGTTAAATAAGGGTGTCGGGAAGTGTAACATTCCCAACCACCTGTTGGGAAATGCCACTTAAAACTTTCATGCTCTGATACCGTATTACCAGCAATTCAACCAAAATTTCTCTGAAACTAACTATGGTACAATTAAAAACATAAAATTACTTTGCAATGCATGGTTACATGCATTTTCATAACATAATTATACACGACCATAACAAAATTATACACACAACATAAATAGGGAAAACCCATGGAAGCAAATGTATAATAATTATTGCAAAACATGATTAAACACACAAATTAGCACTTATCTTTGAATAAATGACACCAACTGCATGCATACCTTCCACGTTCCTCCCAACCTTAGATTATACTGTTCATAAATATCAACAGTGGGTCACCCTTGAGCTGTGGCTAAACTCCACTTGGGTAAGGGTTTCCAACCAAGCTAAAGTATCTCACTCAAGAGGGACTCAGTCACAGGTGACTCAATTACAAGAAATATTGTCAGAGATGCCAATTCACACTACCATCCTATAGTCTCTCATTCCCCACATTCATGTCCCACACTAGGAAGTGTGCCCCTTATCTTCTCAACAGTCCTTTGGTTTACCCACTTCCCTTCCAGAGCTTCAGCAACATTCCAAACAGGAAGTCTCAGAGCCTTGTCATTACAGTTTGGCACCTCAGGAAATAATTACCAGCAATACTCTCACCCGAAGAGAATGCAAAGTCCCATAGGCGTGACAACCTACCTCTTCATTCCATTAACCCATGGGATTGACAACCCGGTTCTTCATTCTAGCTCTCCAAGATAATAAATGTATAGGTATTTGCGACAGTAATCAGCAGAATACAAGTCTCGGTAACAGTCGGGTTCAATGATAGTCACAGTCGTCTCTATGACAGAACAGTAATCATCCAATGATGAAAGATCAGAAAACAATACACCATAATGGACTAAGTCCAAAAACTATTTGACTGCATGTTCCCAACTTGACATTTGTCACGTTGAGAACTTCCTTCAGTCCACAACATGTTCCCAACTTGATGCTTGTCATGTGAGAATTTCCTTCATTCCCCACATCCCTCTCTCTTGGACTTTGGTTAAAATAATATATCCTTACTTTATGTTTTTAATAAATACTAATACAATATTCTTCACTTTCTGCTTTAAAAGAAATATTAATATAATATTATTTTTTGGGTTTAAGCCCCTTTAACCCAGCCCCCTTAACCTCAACTAGTGGAGTTTAAGCCCCCCATTCTCTTTCACATGGTCGGTCTATCGCAGGGTTGTATTTTCATTAAATTTTCATGTGATTACATGTACATTCTTAGTACAGTAGTATTGATCTTTTGCATCCAGGCTCACTAGCCTCAAAATACACAAATCGCACATTAAAACTAGTGCACACAAAAATTATGGGATGTGTGCACTCTTCTTTTAGTGCACCACCCTCGCACACTTACCCAAGTGCGCATTACAACATATTGTATATACAAAAGGCTTCTCCGGCCTCCAAAACCTGCGCACTAAGCCAGTGCGCACTAAATCCAAGGTTGTGCGCCTTTTCCTTCAATGCACCATCCTTTCGCACTTACACTTGTGTGTGTTACATATGTTAAGCTATTTCACTTTCAATCCACCATTCATGTGTACTTACATAGGTGTGTGCCAAAACATTAAAATGCACATTGTATCATTTTACAGTTGCGCGCACTCCTTTGGTGTGAGATTCTCAAGCACTAATTTAATGCACGTAGAACCAAACCAACAAACTTGTTCCATCAACTCACCATCTTATATGTAATTTACAGTTACAATTATATGTACACTTAGGGATCATCCCAGGGGTATTACAATCCCCTCCCCCTTATTTATGCACTATCCTCGGTGTAGTATATACGCATGTACAATCAAAAATTCAAAAGTTCTCAAAAATATGTGGGTGATATGTCTGCATAGAATCCTCATGCTCCCAAGTTGGATCATCAGGGTTGTACCAGGTCCATTGGACCCTTACTATCGCTATGGCTTGATTCTGGAGTTGCTTGATCTTTCAATCCAATATGCACACCGAATGCACTTGAAAATTTTCTTCTTCCTCCACCTGAATCGCATTCCAATCAATGACATGATGAGTATCAGGTACATACTTTTTAAGTAATTATACATGGAATACATTATGAATATGCATTGATGTAGGAAAGAAAATCATGTATTCCATAGGCCCAATCCTTTCCAAGATTTCAAATGGGCCACAAAATCACGCTGCCAACTTTGAACAATTTCCCAACTTAAGGGAACTTTTGTTGGCCTTTACTTTCAAGAACACATGATCACCCACATTAAATTCCTTGTGAGTTCTACCCTTATCATCATAGGTTTTATGTATGTCATGTGCAGCCTTTAAATTATGCTTTATTTTTATCATTTGTTCTTCCATTTCCCTGCGTAGTTTTAACCCAACTATTGCGCGGTCTGTTGGGTTATCCCAGTTGACTGGTGTGTTTCCTTTTCTTCCATAGAGTGCCTCAAATGGGCTCATCTTCAGGGATTCTTGGTACTCATTGTTGTAATCAAATTCTACCAAGAGTAGATAATCCTCCCATTTGGATGGTTTATCCATGACATACATACTTAGTATATCTTATATTACTTGATTCACCCTTTTTGTCTTTCCATCTGACTCCGGATGATAAGATGTGCTAAAATGCAAATTTGTTCCAAATCCTTCGAATAATCCTTTCCAAAAATTTGAGGTAAATTTTGGATCTCTGTCAGATAGAATTGTCTTGAGCATTCCATGTAATTGAGCTATTTCTTTCAAATAAATATCAGCTATGTTAGCTTCCTTGTGAGTAATCTTTACTACAATAAAATGGGCAGCTTTGGTAAGTTTTTCCACTAACACCGTGATAGAATCATGCTGCTTGTTAGTTCTGTGTAGTCTGGTAATAAAATCCATTGTTACCACTTCCCACTTCCACTCTAGAATGGGAAATTGTTGTAGAAAAAATTTTGGGTATCTATGCTCATCCTTGACCTTTTGACATGCCAAACACTTGGCACTAAACTCGGCAACTTATTTCTCCATGCCTGGCTAATAATATTGGCTCTTGACAACTACAATAGTCTTCTAGTAACTTAGGTGTCCAACATAAGGCATATTATTCATTTCTCCCAATATCAAATCCTTCAATGCCCGATAATTTGGCACATAATTTTGCCTCTGTATCTGAGAATTTCATCACTTTCCAACTTACAGTCTTCAACTTTCTGTTGTAAATTACCTTGCTGAATTTTTTCCCTTAACTCCATATACTTTTCATCTAATTTTGCAACTTCTAGAATTATATCTTTCAATTCTGATTGACACGCTAATGGTTGTAGCATGCATCTCATGCACCCTCATGTTGATTGCATCAACCACATTGTTCTCTTTACCTTCGATATGTTTTATATCAAAATTATATTCACTGAAGAAATATAACCACCTGCTTTGTCTGACATTCAGAGTTGATTTTCCAAAGAAGTATTTCAGACCACTGTGGTTTGTTCCCAACTCAAATATTTTCCCCATGAGGTACTGCATCCATTTCTTCAAGGCTTTCACTATGGTTGCTAACTCCAAATCATGAGTTTCATAATGTCTTTCATGCTCCTTCAAATTCCTTGATTCATAGCACACCACATACCCATTTTGACTAATGACTCCACCCAATCCTTTTGTACATGAATCAATGCATACAACTAAGTCTTCATTTGGATCAGCAATCCTCAGTATTGGAGCACTTGTTAATAAATGCTTCAAGTGTAGGAAACTCCTTTCACAATCATGTGCCCACTCAAACTTCACATCATTCTTCTGCAAAGAAGTAATTGGATGTGCAATCCTTTAGAATCTTTCAATAAATCTCCTATAGTAACCTACAAGACCCATGAATGATCTCACTTCCGAGACATTCCTTGGTGTTGGCCACCCTTCAATGGCCTTTATCTTTTATGGATCTATTGATATCCCCTAATTCTCAAGTGTTTCTCATGCTCTTCTTCAAATTTAGAATATATCAAAATGTCATCCAAAAAGACAATGCCAAACTTGTCTAAATAATTCTTGAATACACAATTCATGAGACACATGAAGACAGTTGATGCATTTGTTAATCCAAATGGAACCACTGTGAACTCACAATGGCCATACCTTGTTCTGAAAGAGGTCTTCTTGATGTCTTCTTATTTAATTATTACCTGATGATAGCCTGACCTAAGATCAATCTTGGAGACTATTTTTGCATATTTCAGTTGATCAAAAAGGTCATCAATCATTGGAAAAGGATACTTGTTCTTCACGGTTACTTTTTTCAACTGCCTAAAATCAACACAAAGTCTCAAAGTTCCATCATTTTTCTTCACAAATAATACTTGGGCACCCCAATGTGACACACTTGGGCGTATATACCCCTTCTTCAGAATTTCTTCAAGTTTCATTTGTAATTTCTTCAGTTCAGGTGTACTCATCCTGTAAGGAATCTTAGATATTGGAGTTGCTCCAGGCATCAAATTGATAGAGAAGTCAATATCTCTTTTGGGTGGAAATCATGGTATTTTCTTGAATACATCTTCAAGAAAATACCATGATTTCCACCCAAAAGAGATATTGACTTCTCTATCAATCAACTCTTTCAGGACTACACAGTCTTCAATATCTAGCACCTTATCCTTAGGTGTCTCTTCCATCTGCGCGACAAACATTTGACTCCCTTTTCTGTAACTCTTCTTCAATTGCGAGGCTGAGATTTCTCTGGCAGTTATTGCTCTAAGAATTCCTTGTATTGTCCTTAAGTTTCCTTCCTCATCCAAGCAAGTAAATTCCTTGTTATAACAGTCTAGGACATCATGATGTTGGTTCACCCAATATGTACCAATTAGGAAGTCATAGGAACCTAAAGGTATAATGTTCATATATGCATTGGTGTTCATTCCATTCATGCTCATTGGACATACTTTGACCATCTCATTAATCTTTCTTTTAGCTCTTGCAGCTAGTTGCACCATCCAAGTTTTTCCAAGCTTTCTTCTTGGAAAATGAAATATTTCCACCATCTTAGGATCTAGATAACTATGACTAGCTCATGAAACAATTAAAATATAAATGGGTTGATTATTGATCTTACCTTCTACTTCAATCATATGTGATTGAAACTCATCTTTCTTGTTGTCCAAGGCTGAATAGCTATTAGGTACACTTTTTCCCATGTCCTCCAATGTTTTAGTTTGTTGATCGTTGTGAACAGTCTTCACTCTTTCACTTCTGTGAGTGCATTCTTTGTACATATGATCTCCCTCACAACCCAAACATTAAATAGGTGGTTTCCTTGGCCTTTTCCCTAATGACTCTGGCATTCTAGATTCTTTAGAATTTGGATGTTCCTGATAGTTATTTCTGAAGAATGGTGGCTTAGTCCCCTTCTTCCTCTGCACCATCTTATTTTTCTTCTTTTCTTCCCAAAATTCCTGGTAAGATGCTTTCCTTTTTTGTTGATCATAAAGGAATTTATCCCTTCTTATTGTTACCTCCAATGTTTTTGGATCATCATATTGTATTTTGTCACTGATAAATGATGGCATCCCACTCAAATATTTCTGAATCTTAACTTGTTCGTCCTTGATGAAGGAAACATATTTCAGCAGTTCTAACAACCTTATTTCATACTCATCTATGGTCATACTTGTTAATATTATGGTAGATGTGGGAGGTATTTACCTCCACGTGTAAACCTAATGAGAATAGAATATTTTAGGAAGCAAGAAGAAACCCTAATGAGTTGGCTAATAACTCTAGAAGACAAGTTGGCTCAAGAGGATAATTGGTATTAGGTTATTAGCCTACAAGAGAAGAAGTCGGCCAGAAGAAATATTATATACTAAGTAAATAGGCACCTAGAATGAGAATCTGGCCCAGGCAGTTAGCCAGAATTAGTATAAATACGGGAGGCCAATCTTCATTCTAGCAGGCATTCTCAGAATTACAGAGCAGCACTTGTGCGCACTGCAGTTGCCCAGTTTGTGCGCAAGTTTGGAGGAGAGTTGTCGTTGCAGTTGCTGCAGCTAGCAGACTACGTTTTGGCTTGGACTATCTCTTGGTTATGGTTTGGACTATCTGATCGGCTCTCGTTTGGTGCGCTATCCTTGGGGAAAGTTGTGCTACCCTTTGTTTGGCTATCTAGCCTAGGGTTTGCTTCCAGAGTGATTCTCTGTCAAGGTTAAGGTTCTCGGAGGGTGGCTTCGGCCTATGGTTAGGTGAAAATAGTGATATTGTCGATGGTAAAATGAGTACATCCATTATATTCTAACAATACTCCCAATATTGAGTTCAAATAATTCGTTAATTTTCTTTTCATAGTATCTCTTAGTCAAGTATTTCCTTTGAAAATACCTCTTGAATTCTCTCCAAGTCACCTTCTTCTCGTCAATGTGTTGTACTTGCACATATTGGTCCCACAACGTTGACGCTTTTCCCTTGAGATGATAAATAGAAATTCTACCTTATGCATGTGAAGAGTAATTATGCAGCTAAAAATACTTTCTCATGATTAGTAGCCAAGTCTTTGCATCCTCATCCTTTTTTTGTTAACCATCAAAATTAAGAGGCTTGATTTTATTCATTTCCCTCTATAGCTCATCCACCCCAAACCTCTTATTAGGTTTCTTGATAGGACTTGAACTATTGCACAGTCTCCAAGTGGAATGCCTTGGAGAGTGATGGTATTGTCTTCCATCACTTATGATCTTCCCCTCTTATCATGAGACTTATAGCTTCCCGATTTACTTGACTCAATATGTTTATCCATCTTCCTATCTATTATGTCCAAGTTCTGCGTCAACTTAATGTTGAAGTCTTCTTGTTTCTCCTTAGATTTCATAAGCCTCCCATTGTCAGCTTTATGACTCAAAACATCCCTTTGCAAATGTTTTATGGTTTCTACCAAGTTCATGCTTTCTTCCTTACCTTCTCCATGTCCATTTGAATTTGTACCTTCATTACCCATATGAACATACATTCATTTGATCTCTTCTTCATGGCTGAAAATCCCCCACACAACTTCCATGATTCTAAACTTGTGTTGATCATGTTCTGTTCTAATGTTGTTAACTCTACAAAATGTGCAACCAACAAGATTTGTTAGGCTAAACAATTTAACAAAAATCGTGGAATTATGTACAATTTTGTTTCCATAAAACTTCAGAATTCTCCGTCTGATTTCTTGGGAAGACTAATTTCTCAATTAACTTAAAGCGCACTACTTCTCAATTATTAGCATGCGCCAATTTTACATACACCAGGCTAAAATGTAGTGCATACACCATGCACCACTATCCAGTGTGCGTACATTTCTATTGCACGCCAATCTCTGTTGAGAACCACCTTTGTGCCACACATCATTACTTTGCGCGCACTGCAAGTACTACACCTCACCACATCAAAGTTTAGTGTTTTCACACTGCACGCCAATAATTATACCTTTGACCGATGTGATTATCCACGCACAACATACCAATGTTGTACGTGCACTAATAATTCAAACTGTGTACTGCCAATAGTCCAAGCACACATTGTGCGCATCACACTACTACTCATGTGACACAAGATTTCACCTTGCAATGACAACCTTAGCACTCTTCTCCGCGCATGCCACTAACTATACCCAGCGCATTGCCAAAGCTTAGTCTACATACTTTGTGTACTATTATTTTATGTGCAACGCAAAATAGTTAGTGCGCACATCTGCGCAACATTGTATTTTTACACCAATGTCTTTGCATAGGTGTAGTGCCCAATTTTTAATGCGCACACCTATGCATATTTAATTTTTTGTGCATCACTACTACTTAGCGCACACGGAACTTTCAATGCTTAACTGATTTTTCCATAATTTTCTCTGCAGAAATTGGGTCTTTTTCTCAATTCTTAAGCAATTTCCACCGTGGATGTTCTGCAATGATGAAATTTGTTCAAATTCACTCCCATACACCCAAATTCAACCTCTGCAACAACAATTCTTATGTGTTCCACTGGTTAACATTTCTAGTGCGAATGTTTCCAAATTCCTTCACGAATTGTGAATCTTATTCCAACAATTCCACCCAATTTGTCTTAGCTTCTCTGTAACTTCATATTCAACCAGTTTATGTCTGAATTTTCTTAATCAGGGATTAGAATCAAGGGTATCTCATCAATTAACCAATTTTTCAAAATTCTTCATGAATTTAACAACAGAAATCGGGGCTTTACCGAATTTCACTCAAGTGCTTCAAATTTTTGTCATGGGTGCATTGTAACTTGAAATTCGACCACTTTTGAATCCAATTCGCTGTGAAAAACTGCTTCGACATGATGTTAACTCAGTCCATCCAGGATCAATGTTGAAAACTGGGCTTTGATACCAATTTGTAACATTCTCAGCCACCTGTTGGGAAATGCCAGTTAAACCTTTTGTGCTTTGGTACCGCATTACCAACAATTCAACCAAAATTGCTCTGAAACTAACTCTGGTATGATTAAAAAAATAAACTACTATGCAATGCATGTTTACATACATTTTCATAATAGAATTATACACACAACATAAAAAGGGAAAACTCATGGAAGAAAATGCATAATAATTACTGCAAAACATGATTAAACACACAAATTGGCACTTATCTTTGAATAAATGACACCAACTACGTGCAGACCTTCCACGTTACTCCCAGCCTTAGACCGCACTATTCATAAATCTCAATAGTGGGTCACCCCCGAGATGGGGCTAAAATCCACTTGGGTAAGGGTTCCCAACCAGGCTAAAGTATCTCACTCAACAAGAACTCAATCACAATAACTCAGTCACAGGTGACTCAATTACAGGAAACTATGTCACAGATGCCAATTCACACTAACAACCTACAGTCTCATATTCCCCACATGTTTGTCCCACCCCAGAAAGTGTGCCCCTTCTCTTCTCAACAGTCCTTCAGCTGCCCCACTTCCCTTCCAGTACATCAGCAACAAGCTGGACAACAAGTGTCAGAGCCATGTTGTTGCAGTTTTGCACCTTGGGAAATAATTCCTAGCAATTCTCTCACCCAGAGAGAATGCAAAGTCCCACGGGCCTGACAACCCTCTTCTTCAGTCCAATAACCCACGGGCCTGACAACCCGACTCTTCAATCTAGCTCTCCAAGATAAGCAATGTACAAGTATATGTGACAGTAATCAGCAGAATACAGGTCACAGTAACAGTCGGGTTCAATGACAGTCACAATCAGCTCTATGACAGAACAGTCGAGTCTGGATCACAGCTCCCTCCCCGCGTGAGTAATCATCCAATGATGAAAGATAAAAAAAATACCAAAATGGACTAAGTCCAAAAACTACTAGACTGCATGTTCCCA
Source organism: Picea mariana (assembly GCA_032191745.1). Classification (NCBI taxonomy): domain Eukaryota; kingdom Viridiplantae; phylum Streptophyta; class Pinopsida; order Pinales; family Pinaceae; genus Picea; species Picea mariana. The sequence continues at coordinate 17,286 of JASDQU010108286.1, forward strand.
ACTTGGCATTTTTCACATTGAGAACTACCTTCAGTCCACAACATGTTCCCAACTTGACACTTGTTAGGGTCCTAACCCGCACATAGGTAGAACAATGTATTCAGATGTAATAAAGGTCAATATTAATAAGGCCTTTCAATAAAAGAGAATAAGGCGGATGTAAGAAGACCTAATAGAAGCATTCACTTCTAGAAGGATCTTCCTCTAGATGCTTCTTTTAATAGACATATTTAATATAAATAGGAGTCGAATGTATGAGAACCCTAGCTTAGATACTATTATAATAGAGCGTTGTTGAACTGGAGGTTTCCCCCTCGAAGAGGCCTGTGAACATTTCTTTCAGAATCAAAGTGTTATTTATGTTGTTGTTCTTGTATCATTTTAGTGCTATTGTGGTGATTGTTCTAGTTATATTGTTGTTATTCTTCCATTTGTAGCATTTTATTTCTATTCTGCATACTTTTCATATCTGGTATATTACAAGTGGTATCAGAGCACTTTCCTCGACAGGAAGTGTGGGTTAAATTTTTTTTCAAAGTAGAGATGTATTCTGGCGTCTTTAAGCCCCAGAGATCTGTAGTTACACACATAAACCCGCGGTTGATGGATTCATACACGCAGGAAATACAAGTGGTACTTAAGCATGCATATGTTGGCCACCATTGTAACCCCTGTTGGTATCCCTTCGAGTGGTAGCGCATTAAACAGCACCTATGTACGGATCGGCCTAGATTACCTAAAGCCCTCTTTAGATAAACCGATCGACTGCCTGACTGCTATAGTGTCACCGAGAACAATAATCGGGAAGATACTGTCTAGTACCTGGGTAGTCGGGTAGTACGGCTAAGGGTACAGTCTATCCTCCTTAGTTAGTGCCCTGAGATATTGGGCCGAGTACTTCTGTTGGACCCCACACGTATATCAGAGAGCTATAGCATAGGGCAAACCCTTGTCTGTAGAACCCTTGAATGCCTAACCCTTGGGGACAGAAACATAAACAAATTAAAACATACAAGATCTATTGTCGTGCAACTTTGTTCGAGTTTCCAAATCACTACACATTTCTTCCTGGTTAAGCATTTGGGCATTTCATCACTGCAGTATTCTTCAGACCGGAGTATAACTCCGCATGTGTAAAAAAAAGTCTGAAAATATTTTCACCATTATTTGAGACTTATTCCATTGGATTCATCTCTTCGCCCTTATCACATTCATCCATATCATTTTTCGGAAAAAAACGTGACCCCGCCCACCCCTTTTCAGTTCCCCCATCCTCATGGCCCATACCCGTAGCCAAGACTTGAAAGCTCGCTTCAACACCTTTCAATCCAGTCTCATCGAGACCCAACAAGAAGTGAAACAACTCAGTGCCAATGTTGTCGCCATCAATACAACCATGCAGTCCTCAATGGAGGAAATCAAACAAGACCTCACCACCCAGCTTGAATCTATCTTTTTGGCACTCTGCACCAAACTGCATATCCCTACAGATAACCCTTCCTCTTCCTCACCTCCACATACTGAAGATGACCATTCCTCTCATTCCCGTAACTTTCAGAACCATCACTTTCAACGTGACCTACGCCTTTCGTGGGTGGATGTGACCAAATTTGATGCCTCGAACCCCATTGGTTGGGTAACCCAAATGGAACATTATTTCTCTTTACATTACAGATGACTTGGCCAAACTTCGGTATGGTGTTCTCCATCTAGATAAAGAACGTTGACAATGGTGGCAATGGAGAAAAACTTCTCATCAAGGGTATATTGCTTGGACACACTTTGTGGCAGAGCTTTATGAACACTTTGACACTGACACCAACCATTTGGGTCGTTTGACAAAGTTGAAACAACTAGGAATAGTGGAAGACTTTATAGCTGCCTTTGAGCGCCTAGATTTTAGAACAGAGGGCATCTCTGATTCCTTTTTTCGAGAGTGTTTTATCAGTGGCCTCAAGGATGAGATTCGGGCCCATGTCCTCATGGCTCGGCCTCAGAGTTGGGTGGAGGCTACTAAAAGAGCTAAAGAAGCACAGCAGTTTGTATCTTTTCAAAACCAAAAACCCTCCTTTATCCCTCGCCTTAAACCAGTAAATCCCACTACTCCCTCTGCTCCACTAAATATCCAAAAATTGACCAGGGCTGAAATGGTTGAACGCCAACTCAAAGGCCTTTGTTATAACGGTGATGACAAATATTTCCCGGGCCACAAGTGTAAAAAACAAAATATTTTTATGGCCATCTCCAAGGATATTTCGGAAGAGGATGTAGAAACTCCCCTTGTGTCTGAGTCACCTAAATCCACTGACATAACCCCTCTCTCAGACCCTCCCGAAGTAGAACTAGTCATTTCCCTCAATGCTCTCACTGGCTTCTCCACTCCCTAAACCCTCAAGATAATCAGTTACATCAAGCATCGGAAGGTCATCATTCTGGTTGATAGTGGCAGCACCCATAATTTTATTCATCGCCGCATTGCCCAAGAAACTCATTGTTACATCCATGCCATCAATAATTNCTCCAAATTGGAGACTACCACCTGAAATCCCATATGTTTTCTATCGACATGGGAGGTTGTGACATTGTGTTGGGTGCAGATTGGCTAAGGACTTTGGGTCCCATTCTCATGGATTTTAAAGACTTAACCATACAATTCGACCAGGAGGGCCACCAATATAAGTTCCAAGGCATCACTATTGGTTCACCTGAGATCATTAGTTCCCATCGCATGGAAAAGTTGCTCAAAAAGATCATTCTGATGTTATCACCCAACTCCATGCCATACAAGAAACAGAGACACCCTCGGTCCCGCAAGACCTCCAAGCCATCCTTTCTAAACATCAATTGGTCTTTTCCACTCCCCAATGACTCCCTCCTTCCCGTGGTGTTCATGATCATTCCATTCCCCTTGTACCCAGAATCCTTCCTCCCAATATTCGTGCGTATCGTCACCCCTTTTCCCAAAAAAATGAAATTGAGAAAATAGTCTAGGAACTCCTTAATGCAGACGGTATCCGCCCTAGTATGAGCCCCTACTCTTCTCCTGTGGTCATGGTCCTGAAGAAAGAAGGTTCTTGGTGAATGTGTCCTGACTTTTGTTCCCTCAACAAACTTACCATCAAAGACAAATTCCTCATCCTTGTCATTGATGACCTCCTGGATGAATTGAGTGGCGCCCAATTCTTCACTAAACTTGATCTTCGTTTGGGCTACCACCAGATACATATGAAAGAGGCAG
>JASDQU010108286.1:157112-168054 GCA_032191745.1 Picea mariana
TGCCGTTTGCTATTGTTATCGGACTATGCTATGAACTTATGTCTTGAATACAAACTGTTGTTGATATATTTTGACTGTCATATGATCTGAATACTGTTTTGATGAGTTAATGAAGCGTGGAGTTACGTTGTATTTGCATCGTATGATCTAGTCGGCTCTGATCGTTTTCCACAGCGTCTGTTCCGTTTGGTTGGGCCCGCCAAACCGGTGCAAGCCGCTGTTTTATTTGCAATAGATTTAGTTTGTGCTGTTGTAGCTTTAGTTCATTTCAATATTCTATAGCTCGCATTTGAGGGTAGCTTAGCGTTCACAGATTTTGTTTCGATTTATCATAGTTTCAGTTCATCACAGTGTGTGAATGTTTTCTTACACGACACTTTAAAGGTTTCAGGATTGTGTTTATTTTTTCCTCAATTGAACCATTACAGCGCACTATTATCTTTGACATTGCTGAATATTGAACACAGGACTGATGCCTGTAGGGTTAGCATATGCATATGGTTGTTTGGTTTTCATTTGCACTTCGAACATAACTCATAATTAGCATGCACTTTTCTTTATTAGATAGTAGTTGCCTTGTGTGCTTAGAACAATTAGGTTACAGTTAGAACAAAAGGAGCTCCTGGTACCAGTTAGTGGCATAATACTCTGTTTTCCTGTAGATAGAATAGATTGATTTTTGCTGCTTAGAATGAATGCATTATCGACAATACTCTGTGTGTCATGACTTAAACGAAAATGCTGATGGTATATGATTGAACATAGAGGTAGAATGATTTCGTAGAATCACACTTTTGAATAGAAATAGCAGTACCAACATTTGAGCACAAGACTGTCTTTTTCTGTTTATGACTTGGTAGGAAATGCTCAGTTTCGAGTTAGTTATTAGAATTCAAGTTCTCAGAATAGGTGTGTGTTTTATTCTTAGGATATCATTCAAATAAAGACTAGACGCTTGCCTGCACATACTATGTATCAGCTCGAATTTTACCAACCCCGGTTTGACAATTTAGTGTATCAGGTCACTTAAAAGCTTCAATTTAGCAGCCTGACGGGTTGGTGGGAACATTCTTTAGTATAGGTTTCAAGAAGACTTCTCTTTGCAGACGATATTTTCACTAGGAATGCCTTGGTCCATTGCTCCATCGTTTCATGTGTGTACAATGATCATTTTCTAGAAAAAGGGATTGATTTCTCTTAAAAAAAATCCATACCATTTGTGGGTATTAGCTGCTGAGTTTGCGATCTTATTTGACAGCTAGATACAAGCCCATTCATCTCAAAAGAGGAAAAGACATCCTACAAAAATCGCAACAGAATAAAATGCAAAAAAATTAGTTAGGAACATTACATAATTGGTCGCTCTCTCTCTCTCTCTCTCTCTTGGAGTCGCTAGAGTTTATTGATATTCTTGGATTATCTTGAAGTCTAGGATCAAATATGCCCCCATATTATTGGAGAATTAGTCCCTGATCCAAGGACCTGCGACTAGTCAAATTCATGTCCCCATCAAATATCACATTTATGCTCACCATAGTCTCCCACTGTGCTAGAATATTGATCCTATAAGTTGTAGAAATATCATGTGTAGAGAACCTTTAGGTGTGGATGAGGTGAGGCTAGGATCATATATTTCCTCAAAATACCACGATGGATCACTTAGACATTGAAGGAATCTCAAAAGAATATATTCCCTCAAATTCATCCCCATCCCATAGGATACCATGATGGATCACTTAGACATTGAAGGAATGTCAAGAGAATATAGGGGCATCTAGATATTTGGTTAGGGTGAGTATAACTTTTAGGAGATATGCTAGTCATGTTACATTGGCTTCTCCATCTGCATGCCTTCTAGTTGTCTTGAGGAGGAGAAGTGTGATACCTTGATGGAGGATGATTCTAATATTGATTCCAAGTTTATAGTTGATGGGAGTATTGTAGAGTATATCGACATGATTGATGGATTCTCTCAAATAGAGGGATTTCCCTATGATGTTACTCTTTCTTCAAGATTCTCTCAAGATGAGGGAGTTGATCTAGTTTAGTTTATTTTAGTTATCAAAGGATTGTAGGTGCATGAAATGCATTATCATGTTTATAGGTTGTTGATGGCCTTGCATAGGTTTTTACCTATACCATAATCTTGGTATTTCAGGATCAAAGAGTTGACATATGCAAATTCATATCTTTGTGACTTTGATAGATGTGATCCACTTGTCTTGATCTTGTATGGAGATGTGATTTTATCTATAGGATGTCCTGGACAACTCTTGATGTGGTCTCTATTGATTTTGTCTTGTTATGTTGACATGGAGGATGTTAGCAGGTTTCTTTTGTTCTAGGATTATGTTCCTTTAGATTCAAAGGTGGTCAATATTCTTTCAAGGATTGAGATGTTGTGATAGCATGAGTGATGACCTCTTTATAAGAGACATTTGTTAAGGAGATTGCAGTAGGGACATGTATGTGGGTATTAGGTTTGGTGGAGTTGCAAAGGGATTCAACAAGTGTTGGTGTAAACCCTTTCCTTGTAAAGAGGGACTGTTAGCTTGCATGTTACTATAAAAGTTTTATACTATGTTTGCAGGTGTTTCGTGATATTTGGGGTACATGGTGTATGCTTATCTCTCGAATGGTTTGAGATGGATTAGAACATAGGATATGTTTTTTAATATATTTCCACATTGGAGATAGGTTTCTCAGTAGTTTCTTGACCTTAGTTGGGATATTTCCTAGCATTTTTATCTAGGACATTAGATTTCTCCTAACAACTTGGGAGGCATCCTTCATAATGGCCACATAGAGAGGTTCACTTTCTTGGAGAACACCCTACTTACGAAGAGTATCATTGTGCATCTTGGATGACAACATCGAGCCCTAGATAGCATGGGGTAGTTTGGATTCTTGTATCAAGGCTTGGAGTTGGGTCAAGGATATCTAGGTTGCAATAATGCTCATGTAGGGGGAGTGGATCCAAAAGAGATGTGGATTAGGAGCGGTGGATTTCATGTGGGTTTATGAGAGAGGGGTGTCAACATGCCTTATATGGATACAACATATTGGATCCCTTATTGTGTATGACATCACATTGGAGCTTGAAATTTGTACCCTTGAAGTGGAGTGCTTCACTTGTGTGGGCCTACATGTGTTTATTGTAGGTTTCTTGTAAAGGCATTGGCCCACATTGTAGTGTTGGCCTCCCTTAAATCCCATATATATATAGAGAGAGAGAGAAGAAGGAGATAGTAATTTTATTCATCATCATCATCATCATACTCTTCTCTTTGTACTAGTATTGTTGGAATGATTCTAGGATTCATGAGGATATCCTCGGAGAAGTTATACATGGGAGGAGGACATCTTTGTTGGAGATTTATCTTGTGAGTATGGTTTTCTCTTGTAAAGAAGAATACATTGAAAATGATCATCATTCATTATTGCACTCATAATTTTTGTTCATATTTGGATTAGAGATGTGACTAAGAGGATGATCTCACTAGTTATATTCTCTCTCTTACATCTTCAATTGTACTTGGTCTATCTCTCTCTTGGAATCACTAGGGTTTATTGATATTCTTGGAGCATCTGGAAGTCTAAGATTAGGGATTAATCCCTTAGATAATTGAGATTAGGTTTTTGAGATGAAACATTATGGTTTATTTGGTGAAGAAGAAGAGAAGAAGTATTTCCTTGGAGTTTGAGTGATTCATACATGTTTGAGCTCCTTCGTTGAGCTAGGGATTTTCTTGGTTTTCCCTATCCATGATTTTGGAGAGATAGTGGATTATAATAGTATCGTGATAAGGATATGGTATGTACATGATTCGTAAACGGGAGGCTTATAGCCTATCCATCACACCAACATAGAATTCTTTGTAAAACATATATAACCTTGGCTCTTTGTATGATGGGAAAATTCTCGACCAATCAAGCCATAATTCAAGTCAAAAAGAAATAATGAGTCAAGTCGAGTCAATCCAAGTAGAAGTGGATTCAGTTACCCATGAGATCGAGTCGAAACAAAAATGAGTTAGAATCTGCAAGTTGGGTCGAATGTGAAGCAAATCGACCAAAATCAAATTAACCCAAGTCGGGTCAACCAAGAAGACCAAAACTAACCAAAAGAGAAAAAAATTTGAATAAAGGGCTGATTCGATCAACCAAAGATGCTTTTCAGTCGAATAAAAGAGAGGAATTCAACGAAGATTGAAGGTCAATCGAAATGGGTCGACTTGAGGTCCAAATAAATAGTTAAAGTGTGATTTTGACAGCCAAAGACGAAGAGGAAAACTTGGAAATTCGAATTTAGCAACCATTCGCTGATGTGAACGTCTTGAAGGCGAATTTGACATCCCACGATGGTTAAAAATGTTTTATGAGGGTTTTCGATAACCCTGAATATATAAAAAATCCCAAGGGAGAATTTGGTAATCCCACGTTGAGAAGGAAACATAGGGGAGTCAATTTTAATATTCCCCGATAAAAAAAAAACATATGAAGGTCGATTTTAATGTTCACCAACAAAAAAAAATGTTTTAGAAGTTGGTTTTGCATTCGATGATAGAGGAAAAACGTTTTGGGGTGAATTTGATAGACGACAACTTTGCAAAACATGTATATGGTCCACTGGTGGCTAATGAATACCCATACAACCTTGACTTTTGATATATAGACCGTGGATGATTTATGGGGAAAGGAAAAATGCCTAACAAGGTCGAGAATGAGCTCAATGACTAGAAATGAAATTAGAAACCACCAAATAATAGCAATGGATCGGGAACGATGGTTGTCGATTCCCAACTCCAAAATCAATGCAAAATTATGGTTAAAGACTTGTTACACTACCCTACGAACCCATAATGACCATATTCATATAAAATGAGCTCAAGTTTAAATTGGTACAAAATCACATTTGTTAAATAAAACACAAGAAACCATTAATTGTAGTGCAAACATTAGCCATTCATAAGCAACATAAACCATGAAAATCATCACACATAAACTCAAAATTTACCCTGGAAACCCAAACGGAAAAACCAATATTCTTTTGGCTTTGACCAAGCTCTTATTTATTCATCAATGGGAAAGCTACATGCTCTTTGGTACATATCTATGCTCCTCAATAACATCTGGGAAGCTTGTCTACATCATTTACATCCAAAGAACCCATTTTATATTGTGGGGAAACATATTATATAAGATTGCATCGACTGAGAGGTTAGCTGGAAGGTCAGGCGTCCCCGACACTTCAACTTCCCTTCAGTCTGTTATTCCTTTCATTATTTATTTATTTGTATTTTCTCCCACGTGGAAAGGGCCTCATGAAATCTCATTGTTTCTTTACATTATGCTTCCCGACTTTACATCTATTGCATACGAAATAGAAATCATTTGTTATGACATAAGGAATTTCATGCCAACAAGTCAATCTCCTTATTTTCTCATAGTAGCCTTAAATGTTTCATGTGTTGATCATCTTAGATTCCTGTGCCAATAGCCAATTGTTCTTTTTGGGTCTGATTTGGATCACACCTCCCCATTGAAAGGATTTTGGTCCCCAAAAGATGTCAAGGAGAGATGAGGGAACTTGCTTGCAATCTGGTTCCTCTCATACCACTTTGAATTCCTTTTAGTCTGTCTCTTGAGACCAATCTACCGCATTTCTTGTTGTCCTCTACGAATCCTCCACTCCTCGTGCTATAGAAATGTGTATTCCTTCAACTCCTCAAGTCCATGAGGTGAAATGTCTTCAAAAGTCGAAGGACCTGATGTTCTTCCTCCTCATCCAACATGGAGGGTTCAAACAACTTCAAATTTTCCATGTTCACCACTGAGATGATCCACATATAAAGTGGAAGTTTTAGTCTGAAGGCATTCTTGTTCACTTGCTCAATAATCTCAAACAATCCATATCTAAGGGGATTGTATTTCTTTGATGCTTCTTGCAGTCATTCCCTACAGAGATAGAGCCACACCTGGTCTCCAATATGAAACTTATGATCCTCCATGTGTTGATCATACTTGGCTTTGTACAACTGATGGTTCTTATTGAGATGCTCATGAACCCATAGATGTATCTTTCTGATCTTGTCCAAGAATGTGCTTGCCTTCTATTCTTCTCCTTGTAGTCTCACTTATTCCTTCTATTTTCCATAAATAATATCCAATGGTGAAGGAGGTAAATAACCAAAACAAGTCTCAAAAGGAGACTTAATGGTGAAAGAATGAAATGCTCTATTGTAAGAGTGTTGAATGTAGACTATCTATGTGTCCCAAATATTTGGGTGTTTGTTGTTGTATCCTCTCAACCGTTGAACCAACGTCCTGTTTACTACCTCAGTTTGTCCATCATTCCGAGGAAGGAAGGTAATGGAATATTTCAACTTGGTATCCATTCGTTCCCAAAGTGTTGTCCAAAATCTACCCAAGAACCTGCTTTCCCTATTAGATATGATGGAGATTGGCAATATGAAATGTACCCAAACATGGTTGAAGAATAGTTCAATTGCTACTCATCCAGAGATTGTCTTATTATAGGGAATGAGCACACACACTTTTATGAAATGATCTACCACAACGAACAAGAAATCATGGCCTCTACGAGTCATAGGAAAACCTACAACAAAATCCATGGAGAGGCTCTCCCAAGGTCTGTTTTGCACTGATAATGGAATGTACAAACCAATTTTTTGGTTTCTTGGCTTGCTGGTGCTGCAAAGAATGCAACCTCTAACAAAATTCTCCACCTGCTCCTGCATATTTGGCCAATATACATACCATTGCAAATTCTCTATTGTATTTATCATGCCAAAATGTCCAATAACCCTAGAAGTATGTTCTTCTCTCATAAAATGAACTCGTTTATCCCAATGTATGCATAGTTTTTCTAGGTTGTACAACAACCCATCATGGAGGTGATATTCATTTCCTTCCATGATAGTGACCACCATATCCTTTAGTTGCCTGTAGAATCCTATCAAATCTTCATCTCCCTCATAATATTCATTCAAAAGTTCATGAGTGAAATGATCAAGCTACAATATCATTCCAATCATTGCAATATTCTTCAATGGTGGTTGAGAGAGTATGTATGCTAGTCTATTCATGACTCATTTCTTATACTTAATTAATAAATTAAATTTCTGCAAGAAACCTAAACACTTGTAATGCCTCACCCACTGCATATTGCTATGACTCTATACATATTGAAGGGGTTGATGGTCCATGTGTATGATAGTCTCTTTTCCCAAGAGGTAGTGCTTCCACTTCTTCATTTCTTGTACAATCGCAAATATCTCTTTATCATACATGGCATAGTCAAGCATTGCTCCATGAAACAACTTCAAATGGTAACATTCCTTGCTCCTTCCATGAGTACTTCTCCTAATGCATATCCAATAGCATCAATTTATAACTCAAAAGGTTGTAAATTCGTCATGGCTAACACTGGAGCATTTCTGATTTTCTTCTTCAAGTCTTCAAATTATTTTTACTGTATCTTTCCCCAATGAAATCTCTTTCCTTTGGCAGTTATGGCATGCAATGGTGTTGCCACTGTGGAGAAGTTTACAATGAATTTCCTCAAATATTGAGTTTCTCCCTTGAAACTCTTGACCTATGTCACATTGGTGGGAATAGGCCATTATGTGATGGTTGCAATCTTCTTTGGATCTACCCTTAGTTATCCTCCTCCAATCATGTTTTCAATATATATCAAGGAAGTTTTTCCAAACTCACATTTTTGTAAGTTTCGAATCAATTAAGTCATCTTCAAGGTATCTAGTACGTGTGTCACATGTGGGAGGTGGTCTTGCAAAGTATTGTTAAAGATTAATATGCCATCCAAATATACTATTACAAAATAGTCAATTAAGGGATGTAGTAAATCATTCACGAGTCTCATAAACATTGCAAGTGCATTACATAATACAAAAGGAATTACTAACCACTTGTACAAACCTTGTCTTATTTTGAACATTGTATTCCACACGTCTTTTGCTTTGATCCTCACTTAGTGGTAACCTGATTTGAGGTCCATCTTAGTGAAGAATTTGGCCTGCTGTATTTGATCCAACAAGTCATCAATCCTTGGCAAATGATATCTCTTCTTGATGGTGATCTTGTTCAAGGCATGATAGTCAATGCACATTCTATAGATTCCATATTTTTTGGGCACCGTGATGATGGGTGAACCACATGGTGATGCATTGGGTCTGATGAATGTCTACTCCAAAAACTACTGCAACTGTTTATTTACTTCATCTACTTCAATGATGAACTTCCTATACAACCCAATGTTAGGAAGTGGTGACTCAGACAACAACTAAATCTTGTGTTCAACCTGTCTCTTAGGTGGCAGTCCTCGAGGCTCTTAAAACACTTCCTTGTAGGATTCAATTGATTGTTGTAGTTGTTGATGCTACTCGCCACTACATCCTTCCAAGGATTTCTTCATCTCCAACTCAATGCCTTCTCCTTCCTACTTTTCTTCTCTAAGAAACAACAAGACAAAAATTTTTGTACTACCCATGATTCTTCTTTCTTGATGAACACTGATCAAAGAGAGATTAGCTTTGTCATGATGTGCATTTATGGCATAGGATTTTCCATCCTTGACTAGCCTAAATTGGTTTACTCTACTTCTAAAAATGGTGTCCGTCATGTACAAATATGGACTTCCCAAGATGACTCCACATATGTCTAGAGGAACCACATCTACGACTACTTCATCAACAAAGTTATGATTGATGAAAAACTTAAATTTGCATTGCTTGCTCACTTTCAATTCCACATCTTGCCTTACCCATACCAAGGGGTACATATGTGGATGATCTTGAGTCTCCAACCCAGGCTTCTCAACTAATTGTGAAGAGATCAAGTTGGATTGTGAGTTGGGATTAAACAAACAATCCACCTTTTCTTGCTTCATGCGGATTTTAATGCCGAAAATTTTGGTCATCGCCTTCTCCTCCTTGTGAAAATAACTAATGCTACCTCTTTCTGAATATTAGTGTAGTTAATCTTCCCTTACAGGTCTGATGTGCTCTCCACCTATTCCTTGACATCCACTGATATTAATGATTTCTTCTTCTTCTTTTTCTGAAAATATTTAGGGCACTTCTCAAGGTGCAATTTCCAACAATTGTCTTCAATGTGTCCCTTTTGATTGCATCATTTACATTGTTGGATGGAAGGTGTTTCTTCTTGTTCTACTACCACAATATTCTTCTCATTCTATTTATTCTTGTTTTTATTCTTTCTCTGTTGCTCTTGTGGTTCTACTTGCTTGTGAGGATTTGTGTGTTTCTTCTGCTTGTCTCCCTCAGGGTATTGTGCTTGAATACCAGACTCATCAATTATCTTTGTTCTAAATAACATTAGTTTCCTACGAATATGAGGCAAAAATGCCCCCAAATACTTGACCAACATGTATAGACTTTTGAGAGATACTCCCATTTGAATTTCTCTCTTCCTGAACTCTATCGTGAACTCCTACATTGATTTTCCTTATCTCTATCTAAAGTAATGTCATACTATTTGTTGGTGTTCCTCATATCCTATTGGATAAAACTGAGATTTAATCATGTTTTTGAACACTTCCCAATCGACCATTGGTGGCTCATTTCCTAGTTCTTTGCTTACTACCATCACTCTCCCACCAAGGAAAATCAATCTTTTGTTTTCCAGTTACTTCATGCACACTAAAGTACACTTCCATCTACTATAGCCATTGGTTAGGCCTAATAACATCCACTTCTATGGCATAAGGATTGATTTTTGCCTTGGCCTCTACATGGAAAGGTACCCATGTCTTGTTGTAGCTACACTCTCCCATCTATGGCTTAGTCTTACATATGTCTTTGACTTATGTTATTCCCTCTTGGGGCCTTCATGACAGGTCTCTATTGATGGTGTTTCCATGTTATTCACTGTCAATATTTGTGACACCATTGATTTCAATGTGTCCAAACTCTTCTCAAATTGATCCAACCTAACTCTGGGATCTTCTTCCTCTTCTCCTTCACAATGTTCCCCTGACAATCTTGATGCTCTACTTCACTCTATCCTTGGCAACAACTCTTGTCCAATTATTTTATAATCACTACACGTACTTACCATACAGGTCTCACTGAATGCATTCAAAATTCTAATTTGATACCATCTGATCCATAAACAAGAGGCTTATATCCTATCTGTCTCACCAACACATAATTCTATGTAAAAAAACTATAACCTTGGCTCTTTATATGATGGGAAAAATCTTGACCAATCAAGCCACAATTCGAGTCGAAAAGAAATAATGAGTCAATTTGATTCATTCCAAGTAGAAGTGAAGTCAGTTACCTCGGAGGTCGAGTTGAAACAAAATTGAGTCTGAAATTGCAAGTCAGGTCGAATGTAAATAAAATCGACCAAAATTGAATTAACCCAAGTTGGTTCAATCAGGAAGACCAAAGCCGACCAAAAGAGACCAAAATTCAAATAGAGGGCAGATTCGGTCAAACAAAGATGCTTGTAAGTAAAATGAAAAAGATGAATTCAACCAAGTCTATTGAAACTCATTTGGAATGGGTCGAATTGAGATCCAAATAAATAATTAAAGGTCGATTTCAACAACCAAAGACGAAGGGGAAAACTTGGAAATTCAAATTTAGCAACCAGTTACTAATGCAAATGTATGGAAGGTAAATTTGATAGCCCATGGTGGTTAAAAATGTTTTATGGGCGTTTCTGGTAACCCCCAATATATAAAATTTCCAAGGGAGAATTTGGTAATCCCACGTCGACCAGGAAACATAGGGGATTCAATTTTAATGTTCCTTGATAAACAAAAACATATGCAGGTTGATTTTAATGGTCACTGACAAATAAAACATTTTAGAAGTTGGTTTGACATTCGACGATGAAGAAAATTTTTTTTGGAGCGAATTTGATAGTT
>JASDQU010108286.1:179503-197489 GCA_032191745.1 Picea mariana
CACAATCTATCTTGACAAAGTGGCTCATCTAGCCAAGCTAAAAATCTCCAAAACTCAATCCAATCCAAGCTAATCCCAAAAGCTCCAAAGCTAACAAAAGCTAACTTTATCCATGAGAACTCCTCTCCTTTTATAAGTTGAAGAGGATAAGGTGAGGAGGTTAGGATGATCCCACTAAATCATGAAAGTGAGTAAGATCCAAACCATTCGAATGCCACCTCACCATAGAAGTTTATCCTTCTAGAAGATTCAAGAAAACGCTTGTTTTTCCTAGGTGTAGGCATTCTCGCACCCTGCCTATAGAGAAACCTGCGAACATCTCGCACCCTAGCTATGGTGCAACCTGTGAGAATCAGGAATTCTCGCACCCTGCCTATATAGCAACCTGCGAACTTCCTTTTTTACAGGGATTTTACAAAGAAAAATGCAACTTCTTTTCTCAGGAAAAGTTATTCTCCCTTCTCTCTTCAGGAACTCAGGCCACTGACCCCTCTTAAGGCAACAGATAGGTTTACATCATCAACGGTCATAGGGATAACGAAAATAATGTGTAACACTCCCCGAGTCTGACACTCCAGATGAATTTATATGTGTAACACTCCCCGAGTCTGACACTCCAGATGAATTTATCAACTTGAGTGATGTGTTCAAGATACATGCCGAGAAAGACTCACTATGGGATGAAGAGTTCGCAAAGGTCACCAGTGTAAAGCCAGGGCAAGTGAAACAGTTTGCGGAACACCCGATCAGAGCTCGCGCCATACTACAATAGTTGAACTCTAGTTTGGTGAAGTACATAGTGCATGCAGTGCATCTCAGAGGAATATATGTTGCCCCGATGGAACAACACAGATTCCCATGGGATCAAACCTGTGAAGATCTATTTATCAGCTGGTCTGAATATGAAAGAAGTCACCCTTTTCAAGAGACATCTTGGGTGGACTGTTAAAGAAACTTTTGGATGATCACGCCACATGGCGATTTTTGTTTGGATTGAACTATATTTAGCCGTTAGTTACTGTTAAACTTTATATTATAAATAGAGACATCGAACAATGAACAAAGGGTCGATGGTTGTTGTAAGAACTCTTTCTTTTTTGGTTGTTAAGAATTATTTTGAGACTGCTCTAAATTGAGAAGTCCTTCTGAACCAAAGACAATCTATTTTCATAAGATGTATGTGATTGGACTTGGAGAAGAACTAATTCCTATCTTGTTCCATGAATGATGCAGTAAATGAGTAAGATCATTTGATTTTGTTGTCAAGTTATCTGATGCAATGTTTTGATGTTCTTTTCTTAAATGATGAAGATAAGTCATTGTGTCATTATGTGATGAATGTTATGGTAGATGAATTATTTTTCTTACCATGATCTTGATTACATGCGTGTTTTTCTTTCTGTTAATTAGTGTTCTCAGACAACAATTGAATGCTCATTTGGTTAATGTATTAGTACTAGACCCTTTGGCATAGAACCACTGTCTGCATGTTTGAACATCGGGTTATCCCAAGCTTAGTCTCTTCCCCAGTAGTTAAAACTCAATCTTGTTACTTGTCAAGTTGGTTTATACCGGCTTGCGTCTCTCAAACCAGTCACACCCAAGAGAAGATACATAAAATACTAGTCCCAACTAAAGGAAGAGCCTTCACAAGAAAACACAAAGCCCATCGATAATTTGGCCGGATTGCAATATCTGGAGAACCATTCCATATTAAATGCTACAGAGTCTAATTGGGCCTCAGTGGCGGGTTTGGTTCCTACTATTGAGTTAAGGGATTTAGGCCCCATCAATATAATTGGCGCTAGAAGGAGGGCCTGAGAATGAATGGTTGAATATATAATTTACATAGTTTTCCGAACAACCTACAGATTCATAACGGTCCACATGCATGGCTAGTCATCCAACATACATCCCACATTTACTGAGTACTCCCAAAGTGGGTAACTCACCCCAGCCCGAGGGAGAACCTTTTTACCCTAAAATACCTTACGCCCTCCCTCACGAGGAAGTGAATCAGTTTAGGAGAATCACCATAGCCTACGCCTGACAAATTGGCGCATTGTCCTTGACTACCATCCTCCCTCGGAGAAAACAACAAAGAAGACCAGTAGTTAGCACTCCCGATGAAGTTTTCGTACACTCTGTCGAAGACTTAATAGATTTCGCGATTACTGAATTCCAAGAACCTCTTGAACTAATACCCGAGATGCCATTTGACAACGTCTATGAGCCTAACGACTCTTCGAAATAAGAAGAGATCGACTCCAACTCCGAAGATATGGAAGGGAAAAAAGGTCATGAGGAGGAAATAGAAGTTCCACTTCAAGACAACCAACCTTGGTTGGTTGGAGACACCGTGGTCGTCCTTGGATGAGTACACAATCTTCCCCGACACCCAGAAAAGATGCTCCCCAAGTACGATCCTGAAACTTCAGGTTTACCTGAAGATCATATTAAGAAATTCATACTTGTGATCAGGCTTATGAACATTCAACATGAAGATGTAGTATGAAGAATTTTTACCTACACGTTTGAAAACTCGGTTTCCACGTGGTATTTTAATTTGTCGGTAGGATCTATAACCAGCTGGATGAAGTTCCAAAAAGATTTTCTAGAAAAAATTGCGGAAGAAACTACTACAGGAGCCTTGATGGATGAGTTGTTCGCAGCCACCATGACCCCAAAAGAGAGGGTCAAAGATTTCAATCAAAGATTCACAACCATCAATAACAAATTCCAGCCTGCGGTGAAACCAACTCAAGAGTTGCAGATCGAGGTTTATGTCAATGCGCTCCCGGCCTCTATTTCCATGTTCATAAAAAGAGCTGCCAAGCAAACCCTTGCGGAAAATTTTGAAGAGGATAAGACGATAGAATTCCAAATGAAAGGATGTAAAGAAGGCCAGGCGTCCCTAGTAAAAAAAGAAAGCCAACCTCCTCCTAGGAGAGGACTCCTTTTGACTAGACCGCTGGGGAAACTGGCTGAACAAACTCCCGACAAGGGTAATGGAGATATAAAATATTTGCAGTGCATGGTCAAGAAACTATCAAATGAGATTATAGACATGAAAAGGAGAACATGGGAGGGAAACCAAGGCCAAAAACCCTATAAGCCTTTCTTTAAAAGAAACCTTCCTTTCAAGGCAATTGAACCTCCCCAAGCCAACCTGAACATTGACCTAGGGAATGTTGCATCTGATTCTTTCTGCACCTATCACCAGGAGAACCACTCTGAAAGAGAATGTACTCAATGGGTCCACACCATGAATTTAATGGCCAATCATTTTCTAGACGAAGTCTCCCTGACTGAAAAGTCAACCAGTTCGGTCATAAATGTTGTCGATCAGGAAGAAGTTGACCCACCATGAGACATAGCCATATTGATATGGTATCTCGACATGATCATTCCTTTGGATGATTTGTTTGAGTCTCAAGAACAACCCATGGAAGTTTCGGTAATACAGACACATAGTAAAGGCCAACCCGGATCGAAAGACGTCGATGCCACCCGGGATTTGCAAAGTAAGTTAACCCTTGATCGCCCAAAAATACCTTTCTCTCTTGGTAAGAAGCCTATAAGTATCCACACCCAGGAATCCCCCAAATGGGATTACAACATAGTGGAAGATTTGAAAAAGATAAAGGCTAATATATCAGTTATGGACATATGTAGGATTCCTCAGCAGGAAGAGTTTTTGTTGCAAGCTTTGAGCTCGGTAGAAGACCCGGCCATGGAAAATGGCCAAAAGAAGAATCTATCCTTAACAGATTTGGCAAGAAAGCCAATCGTAAATACCTACTCAGGAGGTAGGAAGGAGAGGCCTTGTGTACCACCTTTCCTTTTAACGTTTGAAGTTTTCAACATGAATCTTCACAATTGTTTGGTCGATTTTGGAGCCTCTTCTAATGTGATTCCCTTGGCCATTTGTAATAAATTGGGTGTTGTCCCTCTCAAAAGTGATAAGCATGTCATACAACTGGACAAAACCCAGGTCAAGGTCATGGGAGAACTCAAAGATTTGATGATCATGATAGCGAGGCATCCTAATTTCATGCAGGTGATTGACATCATCGTGGTGGACATCCTTGCGGCATATGGTCTATTGTTAAGCCGAGATTAGTCTGAAAATCTAAGCAGATATTTCAATACAGATTGGGCACACCTTTGGCTACCGCTGAAGCAATACAAGAACATGGTCAAAATCGATAGGGAGAGATATCTGAAGCATACAGTCATTGATTTGGAAACCCCAAACGAACCAGCCTCTACCAATTTCCCTATCTTGGGAAATTATTCCTATGATTCTTACTTGAACAACTTTCTCCTCTCATGTCCAATGTTCTGCTTACTCAAAACTCCGAAATAATATTTCAAGAAGAATCCCCGATGTTGATAAGAGATTCTCTCTTCTATCAAAACCCTGCACTAGGACTTGTGAAAGAAAAGATCAGAGAACACAAAACTAGTGATGGGAGAGAAAGGAGAGATTGTCATTCACAAATTTGGATCCTCTATTTTGATGGATCTAAATCACAAGAAGGGTCAGGATCAGGTTGCATCCTCATCGATCTGAAGGGTAAATGTCATTTCTTATCTTGTAGGCTAGAATTTGAGTGTACTAATAAAATTGCCGAGTATGAAGCTCTAGTACAGAGTTTAAAGAAAGCCATTGACCTGGATGTCAAGGAACTGAAATTTTTCGGATACTCTGAAATCATTATCAGACAAGTAAGGAGTACCATACACTGTAATTCACCTCATCTTAAGAACTACTAGCAGGAGGTGCATAGGCTGATAGAACGCTTTGAGGCTTTCAATATCACTGCAATCCCCAGAGCAAAGAATATCCTTGCTGACTCCTTAGCCATAGCTGCTTCCAGACTGTCACCTTTAGAAGATTATGAAGCCTCCCGATTCACTATAGAGCTTCTCTACAAGCCATCGGTACCTAATAACTTTTCCAATTGGAAAGACTTTGAGGGAGATGAACTAATCATAAGCTTCTTAATCAACCAAGACATTTTAAAGATCTCGCTATTGACGATGAAGAGTTCCAAAAGAATTCAATAGTAACCGATCCTCGGGAAGATCAACATATGGATCGATCAAAGTCTCACACAATCTCAAAGGGGATAGATAACTTAGAAAATCTGTTCGATCTAAAGGAACGATTAAAAGGTCCAAAAAATGCAAAGACTGGTAGCTCGTGTCCCCTCCATGAAACTGTAAATCTTTGGATCTCAGAGAGCCCAAAGCATGTAAATCTCGGAAAAACCATATCTAAGGAAGAGAGGAAATCCTACCTCAAATTATTCAGGCAATACCAGGATGTTTTCGCATGGTCCTGTAAGGATTTAAAAACATATGATACCCGCATTATTCAACACACCATCCCGTTGAAACCCAAAGTGAAACCTTTTCAGCAAAAGCTCCGAAAGTATCACCCGTCCCTAGAAACTATCATGTATCAAGAATTAAGGAAGCTTCTAGATGCGAAGATAATTTTCCAGGTTAGGCATTCCTCCTGGGTGGAAAATCTTGTTCCGGTAAGGAAAAAATTGGGATAAATCCGACTATGCGTAGATTTTCAGAACCTCAACAGAGCTTTAGAAAAGGACAATTATCCAATCCCACCAATGGAGCAACTCTTGCAAACCATGTTGGGCTCAGAGATCTTCTCTCTACTATATGGTTTCTTAGGCTACAATCAAGTGTTGGTTTCAGAAGAAGACCATTTGAAAACCACTTTTCAGACCAAATGGGGAACCTTCGCTTACAAGCGCATGCCTTTCGAGATAATAAATGTCGGGGCAACCTTCCAAAGGGCCATGGAAGTGGTATTTCGAGGACTTATCAATAAGTGTGTAGTAGTATATTTAGATGACGTAATAGTGTATTCAAAGAATAGAGAAGAACACATCCAACACTTAACTCAGATTTTCGAAAGGTGCCGAAAATATGGTATATCTCAGAACCCCAAGAAAACTATCTTCGGTGTCGAAGAAGGTAAGTTGTTAGGTCACATTATATCTCAAGCAGGGATTTGCATAGACCCAAAAAGAATTAAGGCCTTAGCTCAACTCCCGCTACCCCATAACAAGAAAGCTATGCAGTCCTTTTTCGAGCAGATCAATTTTATGAGGAAATTCACTCCTGATTTCGCCGAAATTATCAAAACCTTACAAAAGATGATTCACAAGGACACCGAATTTAAGTGGGACGATGAACGAAAATACTATTTCAACAATATTAAAGTTGCCATATCCCAGGCCCCGGTGTTGCGAAGTCTCAACTTCAATAGAGACTTTAACCTTTATACTTTTTCCTTCGACTAATCGCTAGTTGCGATGTTGACTCAGAAGGATGATGAAAACAATGAAGCCCCGATGTCATTTATGAGTACCAATCTCCAAGGAGCTGAGCTCAATTATCCTACTGTTGGAGCCGCCTTTGTTTTTTATCCTTTTTTAAATTTTATTTCTTAATTCTTGAAGTCGAAATTTGGTTTTTATCTTTTCCTTTATTTTCCCCAAAATCTCAGAAGTTTCATCACGCAAGCAACGATGGTTATCATACTCTTAAGGCAAGATTTATTTTTTAATCATTTAAACGAGTCTCCCCTTTTATACCTCGGGATGTCGCATGTTGGGAGTTATAAATCACATAGTTTACAAGCCCCAAGGAGCGAAACAACAAAATAGTTTTAAAAGTTTACATGGGTTAGTACCGAGAGTAAAGTTTTTCTAAACCATAGTCAGGCACCGTCGGGATTTCATGTCTCGACATTTTCTCACCACAAAGCCTCACCGTCGTAGCCCCGATAGCCGAAACCGCGAGACTCTTGTTTTATTAACCCGGGTTAATGTTAAAGGTAAAAAGTTTAGCCGTGGTTAAGCTCTGTCGGGAATTCGCAACTTGGCATGTTTTTCCCTCAAAATCTATACCTTCAAAGCCCCGAGTCGCGAAATCACAATGTAAATAAAAACATGATTAATTAAACACTTAATCCTGATTGCGTTCTTGCTAAACTCAATCTAATCATCGCAGTCTTGTGTTTTAGGGGCTCGAAGGGTTAGAGTGAAAACTCTCGATAAGGCGAACACCGAAAGATTGATTAAAGTTTAAGAAAGCCTAATTAATTAAACCAAGCCCGCATAATCAGTGTTTTAATACAACAAATAATATGCACAGTCTATGAGGTTATTTCAAATTTTCCTTGCACCAACATATGTTACGAACCGCCGAAATTTATGACATTAATTAGAAATGAGGTGAATCGACAAGTAAGGATATGGTTTTTATTGCTATATTTATATTTAAGAATGATTTGACCATTCTGTTCCTAAGGACGACCAAGTTTTAAATGGTTGAAGATATAGATCTTTTTACTTGTTGTCACAAAACTCATTTCTATTTTACGCGGAGAAACTTTCCTTGGAAACTGATTTCTTTATGTATACATATTTATATCGCAGAAGAGATAAATCAGAATCCCCTGTCATGGCCCCGCAAAAAGAATCTAAGGAGAGTGTTGAGATTTAAGGACAAGGTTCAGACAACATTTCTGATACTTCACCTCGAAGTCTCAACTCTATCAGGACCTGGTCGTATATTTCCGAGGTTCTACAGTCTGAACTGATAGACTGTTCGGATGATTCTTGCGACAATGAGAAAGACGACATGGCCACCAAATATAAGATCGTCGTCCAGGATGAAATGAATAAAGCAGCGGCTAGGCCACGACTGCTTCCTTACTATGATATGGTCCGATGGGCATTAGACCATGTGAATATACCAACTAGAACCATCGTCAATGAGCAGGGGGTCACCATCGGGACTTTCAGACCAGAACAATTACAGGCTATGTACAAGTTTCCAACCGTGTCAAACTACACATACAATGCAGAGTTTCTGGAAAATTTTAAACAGAAGGAATGTCTGCAATACAATAAGAGCCTATCCGATTTAATAAAATATTGGGTTTCACACCCTGCGAAGTTCAGGGCGGCCAGTAATGGTATCTATTCAATCTCTTCTTTGGAACCACAATTTAAATATATAGCTATGATGACCTGCAGATTATATGGGAGAGAGGACACCACACATTTCTTCCTCTAATGGGTACCTCTAATACATACAGTCGTCGAAGGTTGTTCTTTCGACTGGGCTAAACTATTGTCTAATAGCTTGACCAGTCGGGTTACGTAATATCAAACGCAGAGGGAAAGCGGGAAAACCACTTCATTCTTTATGTCTGCATATATCATGGACGATGTGTGCTTCGTAACACCTTTTCCCTTAATGAGTTGGAGCTGGGCTCCATCAGAGACCAAGCCTATCCACATCTACCATTCAAAGATTTGGGAAGACAAAGCTTCAGATTTCATATATGAAATTTTTAATTGGGTAATGGTACCTATGCACGTCACTATCTTCGGTCATCCGCCACCCCGGATCTCTGATAGCATCATGGTAAATTTGAGCAGTGTAGCCGACTGGTACATGGAAGCAGAATTTTCATACCTCAGGGTTTTCGGTGCCTCTGTTCCTCCGCATGCCCTGCCTTTATTCATACCCTATAAGTTGGCTTGTCATGAAATCGCCAGACAAACCGTACTCGGTGATGTAAGAAAATAACTTAAAGGATATTCGAAGAAGGTATGGCCACCATTCCCTATTCGTTTGAACACTTATTCTTTGATATATTTTGGGCATGTGAAAGCTAAGGCAGCAACCCCGGAAGATCTAAAATTGGTTCATGTCAAATTCAAGAAGCACGATCCACATAGGGTCATAAGTAATCACTTAGCCAGTTGCAGACTTAAAAGATTCGAGCACGAGAATTTTCCCCCAGATGACATTTTTCGAGGTACAAGATCTTATGCCGAGGTTTTGGCTCAGATATAGGACCTGTTGCTTGAAGAGAGAGCCGAAGTTTTAAAATTCCAAGAACATCGGCGGATTTGCCTTCCCCCAGTATTACGGGGTGAAAATTTAACGGCCGTAGAAGTGCAACAAACTAAAGTCGATGGCTCCAAAGATTCAGTACCCAGACAAGAGGAACACCAGGATAGGGAAGAGTAAACTGGGAGCCCGAAACCAAAAGTAAAGACTCCCAATCCGCCGAAAAAATATGACTCCAGTTGTCACTCCAGGGAAATCATCTAAGCAGATCGGAAATCCCATCGCCTCCATTACTCCCCTACAGTCAAATAAAGGGACCACAAATGCAGGGTGGATTTTCAGTGAAGCATTAAGACCTATAAGTATGGAAGAGCTCCCTCCAAATGAGTTCTTTTTTGATAAAAAGAGAAAAGTTGTGGTAAAAAGAGAATTATATCAAGAAGCAAGATCAACAGCCAAGAAATTTAAGGTGTTGACTGACAGGAAAGATATGAAGAAAGAAGAGTTTGCAACAGAAATAGCCGTAACATTAGGAGTGTTTTCTACGGAAAACCAATATTCAGTCGGGGTTTTGAAAATCAGGTGAAGCAAAAAAATTGCCTCACCAAAACATTAGAAGCTAAACTAGCCACAACAGAGGAAGCTGCCAAAGACCAGGCGAACACAGGAATAGAACAAGCAAGAATGGTCGATAAAAAAGAAATCGAGTTGCTCAAAGCTAAGCTCGAACAAGCAAAGTTGGTAGCTCAGACCAGCCAAATACAAGTAGGCCAACAAATAGACTTGATAGGGCAGCTACAAGTTAGTTTAGAATTCATTGAAAGACAAGTTATAAATATTGGGATATTCCAGTCCCAGGCTATGGAGATTCGGAGCAGAGTTTCTGCAGCCCAATGAAGTTTACTTGCCAAGGTAGAGACGATTCGGGACAACTTATTACTTATTGATCAAGTATTGGAAAACTTATCTATCAGAGAGAGAGAAGCTGGAGCATCTCGGGTTGCATTTCAAGAGGCTGTAATAACTACAATAAACAGGGAATTGGGAAATACTTCCAGGTTTTCCATTTCGGAATAGACCCGAGGTAGCATTTTGTTGAAAGAATGGGAGCGCAACATATCAGAAGGCAAACAATAAGCCAAGAAGGTAAGGAAATCCTGTGAAGAGGCTTTCAGTTCTATAGATGGAAATATGTTAGGCATTGATAGCAAGAGAAATGTTGAGACACTGAGCCAAATGAATATAGAAAAACTCTTGCTTGATATAAATGAGAAAGAAGAAAGAGATTCGGTCGAAGTCTCACAAATAAATCTGGCAGACATAGTTCAAATAGATAAATGGATTATTAAACCAAGTGTGTGATTGTGCGCTATCGACACCCTAGACTGACAGATGGAAGAAAGGTTGCCACAATTAGTCAGAGATTGTTATATTTTTGAGGCCAATTGTCAAGCAGAACCTTCTAGGTTGATATCGTGGCTGGTGGAAAAATGTGTCACTTGTACCGATCATGTGAGGGGGTAGGCTTCTGGTACCAAATAAAGATAGAGATAAAGAAATGAAACAATTGATCTCCTTCTTGTTGTAACTGAAAATCCTGGAACGATTGAGATTCCATCATATGTAAATCTGTATAAATATACAATAGAAGGAAAGAACAAGAGCTGGACCTTTTTGGGTCAATTGTAATAGAGGTTTTCTCCCCTAAGAATCAATATAAGGCAAATCCGAAGATTCTTGATTCCATCACGACTGTGTTATGAGTTTGTTTCCACATATTTCATATTTAATTTCATTTCATATATGTATCTAGTGAATGTTTCGCTATAACTTAGTAAAACTTCTACTGTAGTGAATCAATTTTAGTTTTCTATATTGTTTACCATTTTTCCTTTATACCGGCTATCAACAGGTACAAGACCAATGAACATTTTAGATTTCTATATATATTTAATGCTTCATCAGATTATTTCTTTATCTTTTTCTTCTTCTGTTTACAAGTGAGATTCTCCCTTGATAGGAGCCTCACATAATAGACACCTCAATGTTTTCTTACACCTCATACACATTTATCAAAATATAACTCAGTTACAGGAAAGGGCCTTTGGTTTGCGCCCTATCTTCACTATCAGAGATATAAACTCTCCTTTATACGACCGAAATCGAGACAACATCTCAAAAAATCTCAAAACTTTTCTCATTTCTCTGTTCCTCTATGACTGTCCCTGTGACTAGACAGCCTAACATCGAACCTGGATTATCAGACCAAACACATATTGCCTTGAATATTTTCGATATTATTATTAAAACAGCCACTACCCGGGTAGAACTTGAACGTTCATGGGCTGCGATTGAAAGGGACATAAACATCCAGGAACAGTTGGAAGCTAGACAACGACAACCTAGAAATCAACCCTAGCTTCCCTTGCCGAAGGTTGACACTTCTTCCTTCTTTACCCCTTACTCACTTTTGGATGCCTAGAAACTGTACTTCTAAGCCTTAAGTATAGACTCTGGAACAACATATGTTTGGCACCGTTGCCGGGGACCGAAGTTACGAATTTTTTTTCCCTGGGAAAACGACATTTTTCGTTGAAAGTGTCACCCTTTGATAGTGAACAAAGAGTGAACACCATTAAAGGCTTTCCAATCCTTCATTTGGTGACTCCATGATTAATAAGCTGGCATCCGGTCGAAGGAATACTAGGAAAAACCTAGATGGTAAAAAGACCACACCCGTTACCAATCCCGAGAAGATTTTAAAGGCGAGAGGCTCTCTTAAGCCAACCTCTACAGTCTATCAGCTTAAATACCCACAACTAAATACCAAGAGTTCTTCTGAACCTTCAACTTCACGCAGTCCTCTTTTTGACACTAAGGATCTAACATCAACTTGCTCCGAAGTTAGAAGTGAAACCCGTCCGATAACCTCTGTAGTACAAAAAGGAAAAAGCCCTGTAGAAAATTCATCTGCAGTCGATATATCGTCGACTCTTCAGTTAAATTTCGTGACCTCACCCAGTCTCAAAGAATATTTTACACACCCAGTTTCCACACTCATTGGTTCTCTTGATTACATCTCTTGCAAGTCCAAGGAGCCAAGCCCTCGCATCCCTTACCAATCATCCTTGGATTTTTCGCCCCACGAAGAAAATAAAGATTCTCTCTTAGTTTTTTATAACCCCCTTTACAACACACCGATCCATTTCCCACTAATACCGATGGCAGCCACCAAAGGGGGAGGTGAAGGGGTTGTCGGAGGAGGTGGTGGGGGTCCTCCTGGAGGAGGAGGAGGTGGGGTGCTCCTGGGGGAGGAGCTGGAGGTCAAGGGCCTGCCCCCCTTCCCAGAGTGTTTGCTAAAGTGGCAGCAATATACGCTCATTTGGTCTTTCCCGTTCCTCTGCATGACCTTCCTAAAAATTATATAAAAAATTTGCCAAAATTTACTAGGGAAGGAGATCTGACCGCGACCGAACACATAAATTTCTTTGATCAATTTGTAGACATCCTAGGTCTCGACCATGAAGACATGTATTTGAGGCTTTTTGTCCAAACTTTCGAAGGTCAGGTCCGAACTTGGTTTCAGAGTCTACCTGCAGGATCTATCTTGTCCTATGATGCCTTGGAATATGCTTTCCTTAGACAATGGGGTGAAAGAAAGGACCACTTATACTATTTGATCGAGTTTGGGTCTTTAAGGAAAAATAATTCAGAAACAGTTATGGAGTTTATTCAAAGATTCAACAAAATGTATAGCAAGTTCCCAGCCGAGGTTAAACCGTCCCAACCCGCAACCAAAGTAACCTTCGTGGGAGCTTTAGAACCAGATTTTGCACTTCTTTTAAGAGAAAGAAGAGGAGCTACCTTAAACCGAATGAAAGACAATGCGGTAGAAATTGAGTCGAATATGATGGTTTCTGGTAAGTTGAAAGCTAAAGCAGAAGTGGGAAACCGAGAAGCCAAATGCTTTAGGGAATAAGCGGGACCATCAGGGTCTAATAGATACACATATGACAAAGTAGATGATATGGTCAGAGTAATTAAGGAACTATCAAATAATATTTCTAGGATGGAGCTGGAACAGGGCAAAGCTGATTCTTTCATCAAAAAAGATTTCAAGAGGAATCCAAATCCCCCAAACCAACAAAGATCGATAAAAAACGAGGATCAAAAAATACAAACTCCCCTAAAGAATGGAAATTTTATAGGAGGGAATGATCTCCAAGATTTCGGAGACTTGGATGACGATGTCATGAACTTAGGTGATGAATGCATGCAACCTTACCTGACTAAAGAGGATTATGAAAATTCCCTGAACACTCAACAACCATCTATTAAAGGTGAATACAGAGATGATATCGACCTTTGTAGCTATCAAGAAGTTATCGATATGATAATGGCTGAGGCCCAACCTAGGTACAACTTTAGATCTAAGAACAAGGCCGTTTCAACTACTCAACCTAAGAAAATTCTCCCAAGAGGTCAAACTTATGAGCCTACCCTAGAATAAACTGCGTTACCTAGTAGCAAAGCGAAAGTGGTAAATGCGCAAGATCCCGAAGTGAAGAAGGTTGAGACCCAAACAGACGAAACCGAAGCGGCTAATACCAATAAACCTTTGACCAAGATCATGAGTAATAAGTCTGTCCAGACAAATAAATTGGAGAAAAAGGATTTGAAAGTCTCAACTAGAGAAACAGACAAGGTTAGCAGAGTTTTCAGTTTCGAAAATGAGATAAATAAAATTAAGATACCAATTCCTCTGGTGAAGCTAGCGAAAAAGCCAGCTTATCGAAAACACATTACCAAAGTGATAGGTGTTTCGGAGCTAGAAAGCCAATCTGACATTTTAAATTTGGAAGATGATAAGCCCAATATCACTTTTGGTCCACATTTTGAAGGAGCCAGAGACACTGTTTCTCCCTTTTATATCACCCTAAACGTACATGATTGACTGCTACATAAATTCATGTTAGACTCCAGGGCTTCACATAACGTGATGCCTAAAATTATTATGGACAGACTGGGCCTTGATATCACCATACATTACAAATATCTCTACTATTTTGATTCAAGAAGAGTTAAATGCATGGGAATGATAAAGGATTTAGTAGTCACCCTTGCACAAGCCCGGTTAAAAGTGTTTTGATGGATGTAGTTATCACTGACATTCCCCACAAGTACGAATTACTGTTATCTAGGTCATGGGGAGCCAAGATTGGGGGGTCTCTTCAACTGGATATGACGTACGCTACAATTCCTGTGTTTGGTGGGAAACTTACTCAGTTATACAGGGAGACGAGGTTAGCATACACAATAAGCGACCCTCAAAATCCAAACAATTTCCCTATTTACATTGCAGATCAAGATTTAGGAAATTGTATCTTATCCTTCGATGGCGATTTGGATAGTTGCATATAGTAAAATGATGTAGGTCAAGAAGATCCAGGTAACATGAATAGAGATATGTGTACCACCGGTATCTGGAAAATGTTTTTTGACGGTGCCCTGTCATACGAAGGAGTTGATGCAGGAGTGTTGTTTGTGGCACCTGAAGAAAAGTTTGTTGTCCCCTTCTCTTACAGACTTCAATGGGATATATATTATACTAACAACGTATGCGAGTACGAGGCCTTAGTCCTAGGATTGGAGACTGCCATAAAGCTAAACATAAAAAACCTAGAGGTATATGGAGATGCGGAGTTGATAGTCAAACAGATAAATAGGCAATACCAGGCCAAGCACCCAAGGTTAAGATCGTACAGAAATTGTGCTTGGGATCTAATGGAAAACTTTTTCTCATCTGTAAATGTCCATTTCATCCCACGCACAGAAAACTTACAAGTTGATGCATTAGCTAAAGCAGCTTCAACTTTCGCTCCTCCTACAACCTTTAAATTGAAGTATCACATAGAGGTAAGACACAAACCATCTATACCAGATAATATCCAGCACTAGCATGTTTTTGAGGATGATGAACAAATTAAGAAGTTTCTTGAAGCAGTAGGTGATTTTTCTGAAACTCACACAAATCAAGAAAATCATAACTTTCATATATGGATCATGCAAGAAGGGGAGGACCCTCAAGATTTCCAAGAAAAAATCGCAAATCATCGCATACTGGTCCTAAAAAATAACTAGATTCCGAAAGGACTGATCCCTCTGGAAACACTGTTTGATCAAAACGACATACCTGTAAAATCCACCTTACAACCCCAACAGAAGAAGTTGAAGACTGTGACATAGGAACCAAACAAGAATCTAGGATGATAAAAATATCTAAGCTCCTCCCTCCTAAAATAAAAGGCAAGTATAAGGACCTACTCAGACAATTTAAAGACATTGCCTGGTCTTACGATGAGTTAAGAACCTACGACACTACCGTAATCGATCACAAGATACCTCTAAAGCCTGGGGTCAAACCCTTTAGACAAAAGCTTAGGTAGATCAACCCCATTTTATTTCCTGTGGTCGAAAGAGAAGTGAAGAAGCTTTTAGAGGCGAAAATAATAGTACCTCTGAGATATTCTAACTGGGTGGAAAACCTGGTCCCGGTCAGAAAAAAGAGTGGGGAAATTAGACTGTACGTGGATTTTAGACACCTAAATAAGTCTTCTCTCAAGGACAACTACCCGCTGCCTAAAATGGATCACATGCTAGAAAAGGTAGTTGGAGCGAACATAATGTCTATGATTGATGGTTTCTCCAGGTATAATCAAATTTCCATGAATGAACAAGATAAAGAAAAGACAACTTTCACTACCCCTTGGGGTACATTTATGTATGATAAAATGCCTTTCAGTTTGATGAATGAAGGGGCCACGTTCCAACGCGCTATGGACATCGCTTTCATCAGTGAGAGAGATAAGTTCGTAGTCATCTATCTCGATGATTTGACGGTTTTCTCTAAATCCGATGAAGAGCATTTGACACATCTTAAACAGACATTCGAAAAATGCCGCAGGTTTGGTCTGTCCTTAAATCCCAAGGAATCACACTTCGCCATGAAATAAGGTAAACTTTTGGGTCATATTATATCTAGGGATGGAATTAAGATTGATCCTAAGAGGGTTGAAGCAATAAACACTATAAATATTCCTAGAAATGTAAAAGAAATTCAATCTTTCTTAGGAAAAATAATTTTTTTACGAAGATTTATCCCAAATTTCACTGAAATTGTAAAATTTATCACAGTTATGATGAAAAAGAACAGTGAAGTAAAGTGGAAAACAGAGGCAAAAGCGTCATTCACCCATATTAAGAAATTCATAAGCGAGGAACCTGTGTTGGCAAGCCCCGATTACCTAAAATGATTTCTTATTTTCTCATTTGCCTCCGAACACACGCTTGCTGCAGTGCTCCTCCAAAAGAATGAAGAAGGTTTTGAGCAACCAATCGCCTTTTTTAGCAAGAGCCTCAAAGATACAAAACTTAAATATGATATAATAGAAAAGCAAGCGTACACCATGGTAAAAGCACTGAAGGCATTCAGAACATACGTATTACACTCCAACATAGTTGCGTACGTACCTACCAGTTCTGTCAAAGATATTTTGGTACAACTGGACAACGATGGGAAAAGAGGACGATGTCTTGCTAAGATTCAAGAATTTGACCTGGAAATCAAACCTACTAAACTGGTAAAGGGACAAGGCCTGGCCAAAATTTTGGCTGAATCGAATTTCAGATCTCTGGGTATAAACTGCCTGTAGGAATGTGAGGAAGACATGAACATAAACGAGCTTGATGTGCAAACAAATAAAACTAAGATCGAAGATAAGTTTGTATCATCAAACTGGTACAAAAACATAGTATCCTACTTGTTGACTCTAAAATTCCCGAGTGAACTATCACCATCAAAAGACAGGACTTTAAAGCTTCATGCAGTTAAGTATTGTATTGCCGAGAATCAACTATATTGGAAAGACCCACTCAGTTTCTTGTTAGTTTGCTTAGTTGAATCAGAAACAGAAGGGGTTATAAGGGAATTTCACGAAGGAGTGTGCGGGGGACATCACACTTGGAGGGCCATAGCTTATAAAATTCTAAGGGATGGGTATTATTGGCCAAAACTCTTCTCAGACGTTAATGCCAAGGTCCGAGCCTATAACCCTTGTCAACTATTTGCAGGCAAACATAAAATCCATGCGCTACCTTTAGTTCCGGTCAAAACTGAAGCCCCTTTTCAGCAATGGGGGCTATACTTTATAGGTGAGATTAATCCCCATTATAGCACCCAACACAAGTGGATCTTGACTGCCACAGACTACTTTACTAAATGGGTGGAAGCTATTCCAACCAAAAGGGCAACTGACTCGGTGGTAATGGATTTCTTAGAAGACAATATTTTGTCTAGATTTGGCTGCCCCTGAAAGATAGTCACAGATAATGCGCAAGCCTTCAAATCTATGGCTATGATCAACTTCTACCAAAAGTATAATATCATTCTTGGCCATTCCACAGTGTATTACCCCCAAGGAAATGGGCTGACCGAGTTGTCTAACAAGAGCCTGATCAATATAATTAAGAAAGTGTTGGATGAAAACAAAAAGTCTTGGCATGTGCATTTAAAATATGCCTTATGGGAAAATTGCATAGGCACTAAAAATTCTATCGGCATTTCCCCTTTTCAGATGGTGTATGGGACAGATGCGGTGTTACCTATAAATCTAGTGCTTCCCGTGATGAAATTATGGAAAGATCAGAAAGAAGAACCTAATCATGTCACCAGAAGGATAAATCAGCTAATTGAGGTTCAACAACATAGGGTCGAAGTACATGAAAGGTTGCAGAAGTACCAAGATGACATGAAAGCATTATTCGACCGTAAGGAAAAGGACATAGATTTCCTCCCACATGATTTAGTATTAAGGTGGGATGCAAGGAGGGAAGAAGCAACGAAACATAGTGTTAACGATATTTCTGGTTAGGGGGGCTAGAATGCAAAAGAATGGGTTAAAAACCCACTTGTCCTAAGTTTGGGATGAAATGCATTTGTGTTAAATGGGAATCAATTCTGGCCGGCTGGATTTCGTGCACCCGGATCAACGGTGCACATCGGATTCTGGACCCCCCCCGC
>JASDQU010108286.1:205566-224014 GCA_032191745.1 Picea mariana
AACAGAGCTAGGATGGTGATGGCGAGAGGAAGCGACATTTAAACGGTATGTCACCCATCCCTCTTTGGTTAGTAAATTCAATATTTAAAACTTAAGGAAAGCGTCATGTTCTAGTGTGTTTTGTTCTAGATCTAGGTGAATCTAGGGAGATCAGTTAGTGTCTGCACCTACCAATTTGTCCGATAACAGGGAGACTAATATCTCGCATCTCTCCTTCGGTTGATGCTTCGGTGTTTCTTTTGAGTTCTTCAGCGAGATCCCAGAGCAAGCTTTATTCGGCAATTGGGGAATTTTCCTGCAATTGATATTTAGGTAGTTTAGCAACCGCATAATATAATATATGTTATCAACAAAAAAAATGGACTGAAACGTACCTGTGGACATGACTAGTACTAATAATTTAATACTTACGTGATCCCAGTTGCCTTCTGAATGACTTGTGATGTCTTTGTCTTTGCCGCCACTCCTCTTTGGTTTTAATGAGTTATGTCAGCACACGTCAGGGTGGAAAATCAAGTACGATGGACATGAGCGTCGGGACCGTCATAGTAACCCTTCGACCTTTGGGGCCGAGATCAGACGTCAAAGTGGATCATGTGCGTGTACACTCCCAAAAGGCCATATACCGTAATAAGGAAGTCGTTAAATGCCTCCAAGATCCATATTACCAAGTGTGTCAAATATTATTCATCAATAATGGAAGCTAGGAAGTTTAAAGAGATAAGGATGATCGTACCATACGTTCCTTGCAACCCTGATCAACGATGTTTTATGTGTTCTGGATCGCATTTGTTGAGTAGATGTGGAGCATTTTAAACTTAAAAACATCATGTCGTGAGGCGTGAGTGTTTAATTTTCACTCTCTGTTTCGCTCCTTTGCTTCCCTAAAAATTCCCAGAGTTCTATGTGGAAATCTATGCATAAGTCGAGCCCATACTCCTATAATTTAGGTTTGGTGAGTTCATCTTGGTGCAATCCTTTGTAGTAGTCTTTATCATCTGCAGACCCCCGAGCTTCTACGTTGTTTCATTATGGGGTCTCCTCCCAACACGATGCAGGGTCTGCGAGGTAGTCGAAGTTCCAGGTCCGAGCCCCAGTGTACCTGGGACTCTTTCTTACTGGCTTATCATGTACCAGAAACTCCAATAGGAGGTACAGGTTTTTGCTTGAATACAGTGTTAGCATCTCTAGAAGAGCTCGGGGTGGACGAATATACATCTAAAAGAGGTATACTGGGAACCGTGTCTTCTCAGGAGCCGAAACCACGAAGAAGAGGGAGGCCTAGATAGGATATGAAAAAAGGGGAGGAAGACCGCCTCCTGGCTTAGCTAAGCATATGTCCAACCATTGAAGAGTCTATGAGGTTTACCCACTTGTCGGAGTCGGGTGGGACTACCAGTATAGGAGGCAGGAAATGAAAGCGAAAAGAAAAAGCACCAGTTTCTTCTGTCAAAAATCTCGCTCAATAATTAGAACGGGCTAAACTTGTGATAGCCTAACTCTACCAAGACAATAGAGAGGTGCGGCATCAGTTGGCTGCAAAATACCAAGAGGTATTGTCGTCGCAGGGTCGTGCAGGAAGCACGGTTTGGCTGCAGAGACGACTTTGGGAAGCACAAGATATAATTTCCCAGTTGCGCGAGGTGCAGAGGACGGCGGAGGAAACAAACATAGTGCAAGGAGTGAGTAGTAACCTGGGGAAAGTTTCGTGTGTGGGAGAGGTTTAGTGGGTGATCCTGTGCCTTGCATTCTTCTGAGTAACGCTTGGAAAAATTTCTTTTTTTTCTCTTTTGTTGTGAAGATATTTGTGTTTTCATTATCACCGGGTTGGTTGGTCGCGGTATCGGCATGGATTAGTTGTATGTGACTAGAACTTGGCGGGGGCCTTTAATACTAAATATCGGAAGTTGTTTTAATGTATTACGCTTTCTTATGGATGCAAACAGAAAATTAACTGTGTTTTCTTATCACAAATCATTAGATTGCACAAATTACTAGATTTTGTAATCGTCATTGTTGTACTATGGGTCTGTTGATACGTTTCCTTTTGTAAAAATATGATATCGATTGATGCTTACGTGCTGTTATGAATCCTGGATCATTAGAAACATTTAAATACAAAAGGCATTCATTGGTAGGTAAGGATTCTTACTTGGGACCTCGCTCGCGTCGAAAACACTAATAAAGATTAGATACTACGGTTTTCGATATCAAATAGTACCAAAAGTAGGAAAAAATAATGTAAGGTTTTTCTTTGTGGGTTAACACAGTATAATGTCTTTGATGCCAAAAATACATTGGGGGTCAGCGATGTCACTCTTCCTTTTGCGTGATGCTTATTATTACATCTTTCTTCCGAAACCAAATGGATTGGCCTTTGGCAAAATTCTTCCCAGGGTTTATTCATAGGAAAGAAATGCTTTCATCGGTCGACGCCGATGACGATCGGCATTCGGTTGCTTTGACTTCCCAAATGATTTTTTTCCACCTTTAACTTTTGTCAATGTCAAATTTCTCAAGTGATTCGAGGAAAATTTTGGGTCACCGATTCCTTGAGTAGTAATTAAGTCTCTTTCAGAGTTAAGATGACTCTTTGTTGCATGCTCAAGTAGTCTTTAATTAATTCGATTATGAAACATATAAGATACGCGAAGGTATCGATTTCATATTGAAATGAAAATAGTCAATACAAAAGATCGAGTGGTACCCAAAAAAGGTAAATGGTCACAGACTTTGTTTTGGGTGTGTTGAGAACTGAACAGATAGTTGGGCACAGTAACGCGTATTTTGAAATATTTTGAATTCCAAAGTGTCATATTAATGTAATATTTGAAAAGGATTTTGATTTATGAGCATCTTTAATGATCGAAGTCTGAGCCATCGCATAAGGTCGATGAGGGAGTATATTTTTCTTTAATATTGAAGATTGCGGTACAGATCTGGAGCTTTTGCTCTTATCTGTCTGACTCAAATATTTATTGTAATAAATTTTAAGTAGTTGAAAGCTTTTATTTTGATAGGATAGCATAGAATAGTTGGAGGGAAGAGCTCGAAGAGCCCTCTTGTGTATAAATCTTTGTATTGTTTCCCAGTAGAGGTTGTTGATGGGCTGTCGAATCTATTGTATAGATTTCCATTATAGCAGAGAGTTGAGAGCTTCCAAGAAGTAGTGTATGAATGTATGTAATCTTCAGCTGAAGGAATATAACAGAGGAACAATGTCCCAAATGTGTGGTGTTGATGTGTCTATATGAATGAGTGAATCGTAGACTTTCTATTTTATTTTCAATTCTCTATTATTTATTATTCTTGTATCTATGCATGCATTTACATGGTGAAATGTATGAATATGTGAGGTTTTAAAGTAAGTTTCAATTATTTCTCTTCTATGAGCAAGTGGAAGGAGTGAATAGTGTTCGCAAGGAGTGCATTGACAAAGTTGGTTTCGACTCAAAGCTTAGAAGAGATAGCATGGAACTTATGTATGCAAGGAGTGCATAGACGTCTACAAGGAGTGTGTGATAGAGTTTCATACTCAAAAGCTCACAAGGAGTAGTGTAACTTTAGTTGTAGAGAAGTAGTTGGAGAATAGTCGCAAAGGGTGTGAAATCATCCACAGAGAAGTTGAGTGTGGAAGAGAACATGTTGCAAGGCATGCACAGGTCGAGATTTCAACTAAGTGTCGAAGAGAGAATTCTTAGGGATGAAGAAGGTCGAGGAAGATAGGCTCAGGAGGGAGAGCAAAGTGAAATCTTCAAAGAGGAGAATCCTTGAGGTTTCACCAAAATCTGTGAACTAGATCTGTTCTGGAGGGAGGTGAATAATTCCAGACCGTCAGATCTAGGAGAACTATGCAAAGGTTAGTTGTAGGGTGTTTCGACACTTCATAGTTCAAGAGGTTTGGAGGTATTGTAAGGGCAGAGTTGTGAACTCGTGAAGTCGTGAAGTAATTTCAATCATTGACTATGTAGAGGATACCTGGTAGAGGATTGGGAAGTCCGAAATTCAGAAGTCCAGAGGTTTGTGTGCAAGGTGAATGGGAGTTTCATGAAGTCGCGAAACCTAAAGCATTGTTGGGCCATCATAATCAAAGGAGACATGTGGCATGAGGTTCGGAGTTTGGAGGAGAACACTTTCGAAAGTGTTGAAGCTAGAGATCAAGATATCCTTGAAGTTTGAAATCGTGAACGGATTGATCCATGGTCATACTCGTGATCACTTAGGAGAAAAGGGGCATGTGTATAGTAATTTTGGGTATCCACAAGGACCTGAAGAGTCAATCTGACTCAATAATTGAAGATCCAATACCGGGAGGTTGTGTAGTCCCAAGGGAAGAAGGGGGTATACACCATAGTGGTATCATAGAAGATACATAATTGACTTTTGTAGATAGGGGAGATAGAGGAGCAGATTGGTATCAACGAGAGGTATCAGATACATCAGCACAATGTCGCCTAGGAGACATACTGAGCCGCCCGAAAAAAATATAGCTATGGAAAGAGAGGTGATAAAACTAAGTGCAAGGCTAGATGCCATGGAAACAACACAAAGGAGAGGACCTAATGGAGGAGACGTCAACGATGCAGAGAATGAAGAAGT
The DNA here is from genome assembly GCA_032191745.1 of Picea mariana. Taxonomy (NCBI): domain Eukaryota; kingdom Viridiplantae; phylum Streptophyta; class Pinopsida; order Pinales; family Pinaceae; genus Picea; species Picea mariana. The sequence continues at coordinate 210,166 of JASDQU010108286.1, forward strand.
AGAAGTTGACAAAGTTGTATCCAAGGATGATATGGAAGAATGCTTGTTGAAAGCACTTGTCAAGTTGGGAGCCAGAGAAAAGATAGATGTCCCAATGTATGAAGGTAATTTATACACAGAAGAGTTTCTTGATTGGATACGAGCAATGGACAAGTATTTCGACTATGAATATGTCGAGGAGGAGAAAAAGGTGAGACATGTCATCAGTGGGTTGAAAGGACATGCAACACTGTGGTGGGATGAACTATAGGCCGACAGGAGAAGCAAAGGCAAACAAAAGATTAAGAGTTGGGATCGAATGGTAGCCAAGTTAAAGGCTAAATTCACACCCAAATATTACCAGATAAATTTGTTCAAAAGGATGCAGAACCTGAGACAGAAAGGGATGAATGTGAAGGAGTACACAAAGGATTTCTACAGATTGAACATCGAGTCTGGACAGAGAGAGATATAAAGAGAAAATTTCTAGGTACATCAATGGCCTGAGATATGATCCAGGATGAAATCAGCATGGTGACAGTTAGAAAAGTAGAGGATGCATATCAGATTGCGCTGAAAGCAGAAGAGAAGTTGACCAAGAAGCAAAGTCAACAAAACAAATGTAGAAGCTTAAACAGAGGCAAAGGAGTTTCCCAGGACAAGACACAAAAGCCCAAAGGCGAGGCAGAGAAACCACATAGTCACTCTGATAGAGGAGGAAGTTCCCTAGGAAGGTAGAGTGGTGGCAGAAACTCTTTTCCCAGAGGGAGGGGAAGAGGAAAAGGAGGATAAGTAAGATGTTATGCCTGTNTGCAGAGGATTGGAGATCTTTGATGATGAAAAAAGTTCTCTTGAAGTCGGAGCCAGAAATTGAAAGGCCAACACAGAGGAATAGTTTGTTCAGGACAACTTGCAAAACTAAAGACAGAGTTTGGAAGGTAATAATTGACAGTGGGAGCCCTGATAACTTACTATCCACAGAGATGGTGGACAAGTTAGAGCTGGAGACGACTATACATCTGACGTCGTATAAAGTCTCATGGTTACAGAAAGGTCATCAGGTAACAGTAACTAAAGAATGTCTGGTTGAATTTAAGATAGGAGGATATAGTGATGAAATCCTGTGTGATGTAATTCCCATGGATGTATGATAGGAATGTCATTCATGATGGGAGAAGAAATACCTATGCTTTGGAGAAGAATGGTAGGATACACATGTTGTTTCCAATTGAAGAGAAGAAAGTGAAGGATGAAGCTAGCACAATCATACTTCTCATGAGTGGGAAGGAACTCCTGAATGAAGTAAGGAAGGAATAGTAGATGCAGTTTGTTGTAGTGAGGAAGACAAGGGTTATCCTTACAAGTACTTCAATGGAATATTTGCCTGAGGAAATTCAAGAACTGTTAGAAAATTTTGCTAACATAGTAGTGGATGAGTTTCCAAACTCATTACCACCTATCATAAGTATCAAACATCACATTGATTTGATACCAGGAGAAAAACTGCAGAAAAAAGCAGCATACAGGTTGACACCTCAAGAGAATAAGGAGGTGAAAAGATGGGTTTAGGATATGTTAGACAAAGGATTGGTTAGATAAAGTTTGAGTCCATGTGTAGTACCAAATGTATTTAGTCCGAAGAAGGATGGAGGATGGAGAATGTGTATAGACTCAAGAGCCATAAACAAGATCACCATCAAATACAGATTTCCATTTCCAAGGATGGATGACTTGATGGATTATTTGAGTGGAGTGAACTATTTTTCAAAGATAGATTTGAAAAGTGGATATCACCAGATAAGGATGAGAGAAGGTGATGAGTGGAAAACAACATTCAAGACAAATGAGGGGTCGTATGAATGGCTTGTTATGTCGTTTGGATTAACATATGCCCCGAGTACTTTTATGAGGCTGATGAATGAAGTATTAAAAGATTTCATTGGAAAGTTCATGATTGTATATTTGGATGATATACTGGTCTTTAGCAAGACTAAAGAGAAGCACTTGAGGCATTTGACGTTGGTGATGAGGAGGCTACAACAAGAGAAGTTGTTGATTAATTTGAAAAAGTCCTCTTTCATGAAAATATAACTCATATATTTGCGTTTTGTGATTTCGTCAAATGAATTGAAGATGGATCCTGAAAAGGTGAAAGCAATCAGAGAATGGCCATCACCGAGGAATATCTTCTATGTGAGAAGATTCCATGGATTAGCAAGTTTCTATCGGAAGTTCATCAGAAATTTTAGTGGGATTAGTGCTCAAATGATGGATACATTGAAGAAAATACACAAGTATTTCAAATGGATAGAAGAGGTTGAGAAGAGCTTCAACATATTAAAGGAGAAGATAATGGAACAACCGATTTTGGTATTACCAGATTTTGAAAGACATTTCAGGTGAGATGTGATGTGAGTGGAGTTGAAATTGGAGAAGTATTGAGCCAAGATAATAGACTTGTTGCATATTTCAGTGAGAAGTTGAACGATGCTAAAAAGAAGTACTCCACATATGAAAAAGAGTTCTATGCCATAATTCAAGCCTTGAAGAAATGGAGGCATTATCTCGTACCAAAAGAGTTTGTTTTCTATAGCGATAATCAAGCTTTGCAATTCATAACTAGACAAAAGAAATTAAATCAGAGACACGCTAAGTGGATAGAGTTTATGCATAATTTCACTTTTGTCATTAAACATATTTATGGTAATGCTAACAAGGTTGTTGATGCATTGAGCAGGAGAAATTTGATTCTACAGGAATTCTAGGTCAAGACCTTGGGGTTTTATCACCTTAAGGAAATGTATCGTGATGATCCAGATTTCAAAGAGGCATATGAAGCATGTGAAAATCCTGTACTCAGAGACAGAAGCCAGTGGTCCGAATATCTCATTCAGGATGGGTTGTTGTTCAAGGGATTCCATTTGTGAATACCAAAGTGTTCGATGAGGGAAAATTTGTTGAAGGAAAAGCATAGTGGAGGTCGAGCCAGACATTTTGGCCATGATAAAACATTTTCTCAGTTAAACGGTTCATATTATTGGCCATGTATGAGAGCAGAGGTGAAGAGGTTTGTGAACAAGTGTAATATTTTTCATTATTCCAAGGGAAGAAGAAAAATATTGGGTTGTATCAACCATTACCTATTCCAGAGAGGCCTTGGGATGCAATAAGCATGGATTTTGTGTTAGGATTGCCAAGGACACAAAGGGGAAGTGATTCCATATTTGTGGTAGTTGACAGATTTTCGAAGATGGTACACTTTATCCCATGCCAGAAGACCAGTGATGCAACGCATGTTGCAAAAAAAAATTCAAAGAGATTGTGAGACTCCATGGATTTCCCAGGAGTATAGTTTCAGACAGGGACACCAAATTTGTTGGTCATTTCAAGAGGACAGTGTGGAAGAAGTTGGGGACATACCCATATTTTAGTTTTGCATATCACCCGCAAACAGATGGACAAACTGAAGTGGTGAATTGAAGTTTAGGATATTTGTTGAGGAGTTTGGTCACCGAACACCATAGCCAGTGGGATCATATTCTAGCACAAGAAGAATTTGCATGCAATGAATCAGTGAACATAAGCACTAGGAAGAGTCCATTTAATATAGTGTATGGAATGAATCTGAGGGGAGTGTCAGAGTTGAGAGATCTGGAGCAGAGCGAATTTAGGAGCACTGGATCCGAAGACTTCGCTGCAGAAATGAAGGAACTTCATAATCAGATCAAGGAGTAGTTGAAGAGGAGCAACAATGAATACAAATGCAGAGTTGATAACACAGGAGGAATATTGAATTTGAATTTGGAGATAAAGTTCTAGCACATCTTAGGAAGGAAAGGTTCCCAAGGGGAACATATAATAAGTTGAAGTTGAAAAATATAGGACCGTGCAAAATCGTGAGAAGATTTGGTGAGAATGCCTATGAGATAGAGATGTCAGGAGATGTGGGTATATCACCCACATTCAACATTGCGGACCTTTATCCATATAGGGAATATGGATCTAGATGATCCGAAGATCAAAAGAATATCCAGTGGGAGAAACAGATTCTTGTAGTAGAGAAGACGTGGATGGAGAAGATCACAGATCAACGAATTGGTAAGAAGACCAGAACAAAAATGCATTTTGAGTATTTGGTAAAGTGGTAGAAATGACCAATAGAAGATTCTAGTTGGGTAAACGAAGTAGATATCCAAAAGCATGGAAATTCAATGCAGGAGCTCATGGATAGGGGTCCATGAATTTTTTCAGCCAGAGGAGTGTGATGCAAGAGCATCGCCAACAAAGCACAAGCAGAGGACAGTTGGGTGCATTATGGTGTATTTGAAATATTTTGAATTCTAAAGTGTTGTATCAATGTAATATCTGAAAATAATTTTGATTTATGAGCATATTTAATGATCGGAGGCTGAGCCATTGCATAAGGTCGATGAGAGAGTGTATTTTTATTTAATGACGGAGATCACAGTACAAATATGGAGCTTTCACTCTTATTTGTCTGACTCAAATATTTATTGTAATAAATGTTAAGTAGTTGAAAGATTTTATTTCGATAGGATAGCATAGAATAGTTGGAGGGAAGAGATCGAAGAGCCCTCTTGTGTATAAAGTTGTATATTGTTGCCCAGTAGAGGTTGTTGATGGGCTATCAAATCTATTGTATAGATTGCCATTGTAGCGGAGAGTTGAGAGCTACCGAGAAGCAGTGTATGAATGTATGTAATCTTCATTTGAAGGAATATAACAAAGGAACAGTGTCCCAAATGTGTGGTGTTGATGCATCTATTTGAATGAGTGAATGGTAGAATTTATGTTTTATTTTCAATTCAATGTTATTTCTTATTCTTGTATATATGCATGCATTTACATGGCGAAATGTATGAATATGTGATGTTTTAAAGTAAGTTTCAATTGTTTCTCTTCTACTAGTGAGTGCAAGGAGTCCATAGTGTCCGCAAGGAGTATGTTGACAAAGTCAATTTCGAATCCAAGCTCAGAAGAGATAGCATGGAACTTATATATGCAAGGAGTGCGTAGATGTCTGCAAGGAGTGGATGATAGAGTTTCAGACTTGAAAGCTTAGGAGGAGTAGTGTAACTTTAGTCACAAAGAAGTAGTTGGAGAATAGTCACAAAGGGTGTGAAATCATCCACGGAGAAGTTGAGTGTGGAGGAGAACTTGTTGCAAGGCATGCATAGGTCGAGATTTCAACTAAGTGTCGAAGAGAGCATTCTGAGGGATGAATAAGGTCGAGGAAGATAAGATTGGGAGGGAGAGCAAAGTGAAATCTTCAAAGAGGAGAATCCTTGAGGTTTCACCAAAATCTGTGAACGAGATCCGTTCTGGAGGGAGGTGAATAATTCCAGACCATCAGATATGGGACAACTACGTGAAGGTTATCCATAGGGTGTATCAACACTTTGTAGTTCGGGAGGTTTGGAGGTGTTGTAAGGGCATATTTGCAAACTCATGGAGTCACGAAGTAATCACAATCATTGACTGTGTAGAGGATATGTGGTAGCGGATTGAGAAGTCTGGAAGTTGAAAGTCCAGAGGTTTGTGTGCAAGGTGAATGGGAGTTTCGCGAAGTCGTGAAACTCGAAGAATTGTTGGGCCATCATAATCAAAGGAGAGATGTGACATGAGGTCCATAGTTCAAAGGAGAACACTTTGGAAAGTGTTGAAGCTAGAGATCGGGCTATCCTCGAAGCTCAAAATCGCAAAGGGATTGATCCACGGTCATAACTCATGGTCACTTAGGAGAAAAGGGACATGTGTATAGTAATGTTGGGTACCCAAAGGGACCTGAAGAGTCGATCAGACTCAAGAATTGAAGATCCAAGACCGAGAGGTCGCGTAGTTCCAAGGGGGGTCTGCACCAAAGGTTCATTCGTTTTTGCTTAGTATACACTTGGAATTCTTGTTTTTTCAACTTCTCTCTCGACTCTTGATCAAGGTTATTTATCACCTCCATTCTAGCCTTCCTGGCTACTTCTTTTATACCTTCTTGATGTTATTCTAATATGACAATAAGGAAACATTATGATCCCTCAATGGTATGATCAATAATATTGAGTTGGTCATGTTCACCATTGTTCAAGGGAGATACATGTTCCCAATGTGAGTCTCTATATTGAAAGCACCAAGGTTTTTCATCCACCATGTTTGTGGGGGCTAAAGTATTAGGGAATTCTTGGTCATTCTTTGGTTTGAAAGCTTGAGTCCCCATTTGGAATTGTCCTTTATAAGGAACCCTAGGAACTTGTTGTTGAGCCCTTTCCAAGTTGACAATCATATTCATCATCAATTCTTGGTTTTTTACCATGCCATCTACAATCAATTGTAGCTTTGCCAAGCTAGTGCCAATGTCTGATGTGGATTCAACATCATGGACTACTTTGGGTTTAGCATCTATTTTGACTCTTGGGGTGGAGAAAGGTTCAATTTTGGATTATGATAGATTGTATTCAATTTGTAGCTATCTATTGGGCTTATTGGATTGTCCTAGGGGCTTTGTATCTGAGGAGAAAGCCTATTGTTCATGTAAAGGCCTTAGTGTAAAGAAGAGAAGAAAATTGTCCAAAGGGTGATGGAAAACTAGGATCTTTTGTACCAACCTTTCAAATTTATCATGAATTTCCCTAACAGTTTCATTCTCATGTTTTGTGATGTTATTCAACCTTTTTAGTAGCATGTCGGGGTCTTACTTGACAATCCATCGTTTGAGGAATACTTCCTCCAACCTGTCCATGGTTTTAACACTAGAATCAGGGAGACCATTGTACCATCATCTAGCGCCATCATAGAGGGTAGCAGAGAACCACTTCATAGCTAAATATTCAACATAACAATAATAGGATGAAGCTGAAACAAGGCCCGAAAATTTCTAATATGATGTTCAACAGTAACTACATCATTACTAGTGAACTTAGGCAGCCATTTCTCATACCTAACAGACATTTGCCTAGGGTACCCTGGAATGTTTGTCATGTCTAATGGTTTGAAAAGTTTGGATAACCATTGTTTTCGGTTATTAGCTTGATTTGGATTAACAGTCTGATTCTGAGCGTTAGATATTGTATTTAAGGGAAGATTGCCTCCATACAATGATTTTACTATAGGAGAGTTTCAGGGAGATTTTCATCTATAAGACTTGGGAAGATTGGTATACTTCCATGAGCTTTGCAGAGTCTCCAAATAATTTTATTGAAACTGTCAAAGGGATGAGAGGATCACCCTCAGTGGAGTCACTCGGTAAGCTTTTTAAGATAAAGGATTTGAGAGAAAGGTTTACCGAAAAAGTGTCATCTCGAGGAATATTGAATTAGTGTTCCTCGACAACGATGCCAAAATGTCATCGCACAATATCTATTTTCCCAGAGCCCAAAGCAAGTAGATATTAGATTTTTGTAACAAGGTGTGACCTATCACTGTCACCTTAATAGGAAACCCCTTTCTATTTAGGATTATATCAATGTAACCCAAGGGAGATGTCCTCAGTGACCTGAGGGTTTGAGAAGGATAAGGAATGAAAGTTCCCCCCCCTCTCACAAGTCACTCAATTTTTAGGGTTCTTCATGTTTTATAGAGATGAAGAAAAAGATAAATGAAGTTTACCTTCCCAGAACAAGACAACAAAATAGAAAAAGGGCATTTTCCAAGTACCAAAATGATGCCATTGCTTCAGAAGACAATGAACTCCTGAGAAATAGACTAGTTGATATAAAATTGCAGCAGTATAAAAATTTACAACAACAATGATAAATTTTTAATAGCCACGATAATTATGCTTCAAAATGCTTGAGAAAAGACTAAAAAAGATAGCTTTAACTAGGAAAATTGATATTAGATAGTCACAAGAAAATTTAGCAACGTCTAGCTAGCAATATATTTCACTTTTGAGGTTAATTTGATGTTGTTAGATGGTTGTAGCAATATTTTTCAACAACAACGAGGTATTTAGTTAATTAGGCTAATCTAAGGTTAGTAGGAGTTAGTGGATGTTCCAAAGAAGATAGTTTGAAAGTATTTTGATCAATCGATTACTAGTAGTGAATAGACTAGTGCCTTCTAGGGTAATGGAGTCAATGATAGCAGCAACAACTCTTAGAGGGAAATAGCAATGATAATACTTAGTCAAAGGATATGGAGAATATGAGAGAGGTTTTGGTAACCCAAGGCCTCAAACATCCAAGTCCTAGAGATAATTGCTAGAAAGTAAGGAAACTTAGGCCTTAGTGATTTGTCTTTTCCTTAGACAATTTGAAATAAAATATGCAATAGAAAATGAAGTAGGGTTACTAGAGTGTTGCAATGGTAGGGCTCTAGTATCTACTTCTTGATAAGGTGCTCTTTGATAAATTTAAACAAGTGGTAAATTATAGAGAAAAAGATAACAACTTATGTCTTTCTTCTAGGGTTTTAAGCAAGCAATTTCATAATATTTGATATGAAACAAGTAAATTCACCATAAGAATTCATTCACAATAAAAAAAATGCAGATTTTGTACTTACTTCACCAAGAATAATCAATCTCAAACCCTAGTTGAAGATCCTCCACCATCAAAATAGCCAAGAAACACCAAAAATAGCCTCCTACAGGAAGTTCGCCTAAAATTTCAGCCATCAACCCTAAAAGAGGATGAAAATTTCACACTTCACCACTTGTGTTATGAGTGATCATGATAAAAATGAGAGTTTTTTTCTCTTGTTTATGCAATTTCAATGACCTTTAATTAAAATTACGTCATAAAAAGGACAACATGGCCAAATTACATTAAAATCCAGTGTTTTACATAAATGATAAAAATTAAACCATAATTTCATCTTCAAGGGTGACGTCATGCCATTTTAGGGTGTTGTTAGGCCCCCAAGGTGGAATGTTAGGCCTCAAATGAAAAAACTTTAGCCTCCAAAGGCCCAAAATGTTGCCACACGTGCCAACTAGCACCAAACTTCCCTCATAAATGAAAACCTTGACTGGATGATGTCTAGGGTCAAAATGATGACATCAGGGGCCCTCAAGGGTCAACGTCCTGGTGGAAAGGAAAGCCCCCCTAGGTCTAGGTCTGTCGGAGTGTCTCGGTGGAAACACATGTTGGACACACCGACTACACTGAGAGGGGGGGTGAACAGTGTATGGCTCTTTTTCCCAAAACTTCCCTCTTACACAAAACTAATTAGTTAGCAATCACCATTTAATCATTACTTATTGTTGTCATTTATAATCAGTTAAATGTGAAGATATATTAGCAACATATATCAGCAATATATCATCAACAAATCATCACCACAAGGAACACAAAGAACACAAGATGTATGTGCAATTTTCTTTTTATTACGGACTACAATCCTTGCATTATCAACAACAACTGAATAGAGTACAACTCTACAAGAGCACCAGCTCTATAATGCAAGACTCATCTTACACCCTCAACACCAACTGAGATTAGGCAAAAATTTTCAACAGATATCAATATGTCAACAGGTACGCGACCTGTCGGTAGTGCAGTATGTGTATGTACATGCCCTACCAGTAGTACAGCTTGCGTATGTACACGGTCAGTTTGTACTATAGCCTGCGTATCACTTATGATTTACTTAGTGTTTTATCTTCAAGATGAACTCAGATCCTCTGCAACCTTCAATCGCATTCTCTTTTGCCTCTCGCTGTCCAATCTGACCCATAACCAATCACAACACATCCGATCTCTCCAACAACTTACTCATGCTCCTCAACCATACAATATGAATGCTACTCAATCATGTATAAGCAATTAGCATACTATAGAAATCATATCAGTAATGAATCATAAGAGTGTTACTCACTCTATCAACCAACACAAACCACATCTCAACGACAATACCAAGAATGCCTTAAGAATTCACTACACAACAAGCAAGAGTATCCATCAAGACAACAATGTAATCATACCAGAACTTCCATGGCAGATATGAGTCCATAGAATGCAGTTCCAGAACCTGCTTCAATCTTCAAGAGCCTATCATCATCTCACACACAAGTCTTCATGACTTCATCCACTGTATGTGCCCTGTCCTCATTCATCCCGCGTATGTACATGCCCTGGCTCACTACAGCCTGCATATACCTCAGAACCTAGGGTTTCTGAACTTCTGAGACTTTTGTCGTCATGATCTAAGACTTACCGAAACTTTGATGCATCCATGAGATCCTCAGATCTCCTCTCTCTCATAATATATCTTCAATACATGCTCAAGAGATGCATCTTCACAAGAGACCCTTGCCTCTTATTTATACTCTCCAAGTAGCTTCCTTAGAAGCATCTTCTAGGTCACTTAACCCACTTCTAGGTCACTTAACCCATTTCTAGGTCACTTAACCTATTTCTAGGTCACTTAACCTATTTTCCTCATTTCTTAGGGTTAACCACTTTCCATAATTAGAAATTTCTCCATTTATTTATCATTTAAATATTCCTCCTTGACTTTGTCACCTCACTTTATCATTTAAATAATCTTCTTTGATTTTTTCATTTCACTTTATTATTTAAATAATCCTCCTTGACTTTGTCACTTTACTTTGTCATTTAAATAATGCTTTCTTCTTTTCAAGCACTTTGACTTCATTGACCTTTTGGGGTTTCAAGCCAACATATGAGGTTCCTTCATCTTTGTAGGGCCATAACTCTCAAACTATGAGGAGTTATGTGACATTCCACATACCACCGGAAATGGCATGACAAGCATTATTCATCTAGGATAGTTTCACTGACAAATTTACTAATCTTCATCTCATTATTCCACAATCAAGCATGGCTTCTCCAACCATACATCTAGGATAACTCAACCATAAAGCGTCTTCCCATGAGGGATTTCACCATAAGGGGACCACTTTAGAGTTCATACATTTGTATACCTTATCAACCATGATCAGACAATAATGATTCATCTTTACATCAATCCAAAAATGCATCATATACCAATGAAACAACATCGATCCATCTTTATCTATGCATCATGTATCAATGACAACTCATTGATCCATCTTCATCTAGGACTATACATATTACATCAATATGATAAGACATTGTTCTTTTCACATCAATCAAACCCTTGACATCAATCAATCAATCAATCCTTTGGCATCAATCAATCACTTGAAATCAATCAAACCTTTGGCATCAATGAAAACATGATCCAACAATCTCCCCCGTTGGCATTGATGGAAATACCAACATTGATGTCAACACTAATCATTGATGTCAACATGTAGACAAGGCATGTTCTACATCAATAGTCATCAATCACATCAATGTGACTATATCTCCCCCTTTGAAATCAATGGAAAAGGGTCGTTCTCTCCTTGGGCCTACTCCCCCTACCTGAATTCCTTTGATATTACTCTAAATAATATCTCCCCTTTTGAACAAGGGATATTACTCTAATGTAATGTTGAATATACATTGCTCATGATCCCCCTATGACCATTTCTCCCCCTGAAATTATGCCTATGTGCTCTTTCTTCAAGTATAGGGATATTTTACCAAGTATGCATATGATAAATATCTCCTCCTAGAATCATTGGAAGAAGAATGAATCCCCCTATGGGTATGTCTCCCCCTATCTTCTCTGTAATACGAACTCCATGCATCAAAACACATGTCATACCATGAAACAAAAGATATGTCAACAATGATATATAGAATCATGAATAAAACATCAACCAAGTACTTCATGTACCGAATTGTGTGCCCACCATGCACAAAGCCCATGTACATCAACACCATACAATGTGCCAAAAGATATCATCAATGGAATGTATCAAATTTATGCCTCTATCAACATGCCAACTATGTGCATATACCAATATGCCAACCATGTGCATCTACCAATATGTCAATCATGTGCATCTACCAATATGCCAACCATGTGCATCAAAAAACTGTCATATCACTCATGATATCTCTTCGCCATGAACCAAGTTCCACAATCATGTATCTCAATCAATCAAGTGTCTCATCACATCATCCAATACATCATGTACCAAGTAATAGCAATGGTGTACTTTTAGCCAATTATTTATCATCCAAACATATACCATATATGAGTGTACCAAACATGTACATCAACATGTATCACCAATTGTACCAAGCAAGTACATCAACCATGCACCAATACCACAACAAAATGAATCCACATACATGTATGCCAAATCCACAACAAATCATGTGCCAATCAAACTGCTAGTAGGTGCCTCTACCAATGCACTAGAGGTGTACCAATCATGCATCAACTATAGATCAAGCTATGATTCATCAATGATGTTCAACATGATCACCTTATCAACTCACCAACTACATGTCCCAATGCATGCACCAAGATATCCATTAAATATGCTTCCAAGGTACCATAACTTCACTGTCATAACTAGCGTTTTTCTTCAATAGACAATGCCTCAATCCATACTCATGGGTTAGTGCCATGCATCCAAGATAGCCTTTCATTTTATATCATCACTTTACATAATCCAATATGTAATCATGAAAACCTGCAGCAAACAATGTCAAAACCTGCAACAAACTATGTCAGAACCTGTATCACAGAGTTATACCATCACATCAAGATGCAACCCATGTGCATATCCCCTTTTCTTAGGCTTTACCAGATATACGCGGCCTACTGCATAGATAGCTCGTATATGTATGTGACCTATTCAAGGTCATCCTACATATGTACGTGACTATTACCACTATCACCCATGTATGCTTCTGAAGATGACACACTTGAGCTTCCCTTAAGGCTTTCATTATGCTCTGGTTGTTTAGTCTTCTTCACCCACTTCTAAAGATGTCCCTGCTTCTCATAACTTGAGCTCTGAGCTTCCATATTTTCAAAGATGTCTCCCTTCCTTACTTCATTCTTTCTTCTAGTCATGCTATATGAAGTCCTCATCATGGACTTTCTTCTTGTGTTCCAACAATCCTAGGATTTGTGGCCAAATCCATTACAGTTGTAGCATCTCATGTTGTGACAGTGACAACAATGTGTCCTACTTGATCACATCTCCAACACCTTATAGTGTTATGAAATCTTCCATTATTTATCCTTGCATAAGATCTGCATTCCAAAGCTTTGTGACCATATTCATTACATGAATAACATTGACCATGAAAATACTTTCATACCTTTGCTTTGGTGTCCATATTCTTTGAGGTGTAAGGATGTCTTGTTGAAGTCTTCCTTGATTTGTTCTTTTGAAACTTTCCCTCCCTTTGAGATGCAAACATTGACTTTTTCTTCAAGGAAACTGATCCACCAATGGGTGCCTTCCAAATACCTGCTCCCATTTCCTTCAAATGCACTCTCATCTCTATTCTCCAAGTAGAATAGTTTTCGTCGTCAAGAATTGGAACTTCATCATCCATTTGAGTGTCCATGGATCTCCTCCAAGCTTGTTAAGGCTTACAGTGAAGGCCATTTCTTAGAGTTAACCACTTTCCATAATTAGAAAGCTCCATTTCTTTATCATTTAAATATTCCTCCTTGACTTTGTCACCTCACTTTGTCATTTAAATAATATTCTTTGATTTCTTCACTTCACTTTATTCTTTAAATAATCCTCCTTGACTTTGTCACTTTACTTTATCATTTAAATAGGGATTTCTTCTTTTCAAGCACTTTGACTTATTTGACCTTGTGGGGCTTCAAGCCAACATTTGAGGGTCCTTCATCTTCGTAGGGTCATAACTCTCAAACTATGAGTAGTTATGTGACATTCCACATACCATCAGAAAAGCCATGACAAACACTATCCATATAGGATAGTTTCATTGACAAATTTATTGATCTTCATCTCATTATTCCACAATAAAGCATGGGTTCTCCAACC
>JASDQU010108286.1:229517-240733 GCA_032191745.1 Picea mariana
AGAAGAGCATGCATAGAAGTGTATGAAGAACACCCATGTACATACATTGAATTAATGGAAAATCTTTGATTCAATTCCATGGTTGTGTTATTCTCTGTGTATTGTTGATATTATGCTCATGAATGTTTTCTTCTTGTCATACATTTGCTTATATATGCTGTGTATGTGATTTCATGGTTGAATTGAAGTCTGTGAGAACAAGGAGTTAGTTTCAATTGTTTCTCTATCTTGAACCAGAGAATTCCTGCAAGGAGTGCAGTTGAATCGTCCGCAAAGAGTGTGTTGACAGAAGGGTTCAGATAGAGAGAAATTTTTCTCTAAGTTCTCAGAAGTGAATATTTGGCACCGGAGCCATGCAAGGCGTGCGCAGGCTAGACGAAGACCCAGAGTTGCGATTCTGAGCCAACGGATTGAAATATTTCTGCTGCAGGAGTGCGCAGGATCAAAAGCTTCAACACTTAGTCATGTTTGTATATTCGTCACAGGGAGTGCGTGCAAGGAGTTTCCGGAAGGGACTCGAGAACTATGAAAAAAGCTCAGAAGGAATAGGCCTTCAAAGTTGTTGAAGGGCAGCGGAGAGAAGTTGCGTGAGCAGGTTGAGAAGCATCGTCGTAGGTTGGCGAACAAGTCTCGTGGAGAGACCCTTCTATTCGTGGATTGTGCAAGGATAAAAGTGGACGTTCAGTATCCTTCGTGGGAAATCCGCGAGTTTCCGTGGATCGTTGGATCTCTCGAGATTGCAGAAGGTTATAGTGAAAGCATGGAAAGGTTCGAAGCTCAGGGGAGCAGGAGCGTCGATCGGGATCACGAGGAGCGTTGATTCTACTCGTGGATCGGCAGATCGGAAGTTCGTGAGGTAAGACTCCAACTTTATGTAACGGAAGTCACGAGATAGCGAGGTGCGACATTCCGACAGCCACGTAAGCAGTGTGGGCCACAAGTGATAGTGGAAGACAGGTGGCGTAAAATATCGGAGGTTTGGCGTCTCGGGCATCGGGAGTCGACGGGGAAAGTAATTGACCTCGCGAGGGGCGACGTCGCGAGGTAGCGATACTCCGAATATCAGTGTCTCGGGCCTCGGGACTCGAAGGAGGAATTAATTAATCTCGCGAGTGGCGAAGTCGCGAGGGAGTGAGACCGCAGTTTCGGCATCTCGGCTTATCGCATGTCGGGGATTGGAAATCCAAATGTTTGGAGTCACGAGTTGCGAGGTGCAATAGAGTGAAATTCCGACAGTGGAGGAATAAAGTCAGTGGTTGACTGGCGCATCAGGTCTCAGGGGTTTGAAAACCTAAAGAATTGATAGTGAATTCGCGAAGCGCGAAGTTTCGATCCTCCGAGTGTAGAGAAGGGGATCGAATAAGGAAGAACCTGTGGGTAGACATTTCGATAAGGGAATAGAAGAACATTTATGTTCTTCGGGTTGAGGGGAAGGAAGGTCCTGTGAGCGAGCGCAGGAGTTATCGGAGGAGATAGCTCGCATGCCCCTTGCATCAAAGTGGTATCAGAGCGGGATTTCTTTTGCTTTCTGTAGTAGAAGAGAAGGAGAAATTACCATGCCACCGAGGAGAGAAAGGTGATCACCTGATCCTGAAGATAGGGAGGTGCGGAGAAGAGGCAGACAACCACAGAATCTAGAAATGGAGAGGCAGATACGTGATCTCCGAGCGAGATTAGAGGATATGGAGACGGCACAAAGACGCGGAGTCGGTCATGGAGATCTGAGTGACTCTGAAGGCGAAATTGAAGCCGAGCCACAAGGAGAAGTTGCAGCTGAAGATGCAGCCAATGAGAGAATGATTAAAGCCATTGCCAGGATGAGTCCAAAGACAAAAATGGACATCCCAACTTACGAGGGGAATCTAGATGCAGAAGAGCTTCTAGACTGGATTAGAGCTCTTGACACCTATTTCGATTATGAATATATCGAAGAGGATAAGAAGGTCAGGCATGCTGTCACAAAATTAAAAGGACATGCAGCATTATGGTGGGACGAGCTTCAAGAAGACAGACGTTCCAAAGGCAAGCAGAAGATCAAAAGATGGGATCGAATGATCGCGAAGATGAAGGAGAAATTCATCCCAAGAGATTATCAGATTTCTTTTTTCAGGCGAATGCAGAACCTGAGACAGAAAATGATGATAGTGAAAGAATACGCTGAAGATTTCTATCGACTGAACATCAGAGCAGGTCATCGGGAGAGCGATGATGAGAAATTTTCTAGATATCTGAATGGTCTGAGATACGACATTCAGGATGAATTAAGCATGGCTACCATCAGGACGGTAGAGGATGTGTATCAGATGGCTCTGAAAGCCAAGGAAAAGTTGAGTTGTAAGAAAGGTCAGTGAGGGCGAGGCAGAAGTCAGCCCAGGGGTAAGGCAGTTGCCCAGGAGAAATACCAGAATCCCAAGGAGGAATGGAAGAAACCTCAGGGTAAAGTTGAAAAAGGTGGAACCTCACAGAGGGGTCCATATGTTGAGCAGAGAGGACAACAAAATGATCAGCGAGGTGATTATGCTGATGCAAACACTCTTCCTCGTACTAGAGGTCGAGGTAGAGGAAGAGGAGGGTTAATCACATGTTTCACATGTGGGAAGAATGGGCACAAGTCATTCGAGTGTCCAGAGAAAAAGAAGGTTATTGGAGAAGCTCACATCGCAGAAGCGCAGAGGCGTGATGCTGAGTCATAAGATGCAGAAAGCGAAAGATCGCTTGGGATGCATAAAGTCCTTTTGACACTCGAGAAGGAGGTGGAAAGCTTAGTGCAAAGGAACAGACTATTCAGAACAGCTTGCATAACCAAGGACAGGAAATGCAAGGTCATTGTGGACAGTGGAAGCACCGATAATCTCGTTTCAACCGAGATGGTGGAAAAGATGGAGCTGGAGACGACTGATCATCCCAGTCCATACAAAGTTTCATGGCTACAGAAGGGACACCAGGTAACTGTTACTAGACAATGCTTGGTTGAGTTCAAAATATGTGGGTATAATGATAAAATCTTGTGTGATGTTATTCCCATGAACGTATGTCATTTATTGCTAGGTAGACCATGGCAATATGACAGAAATGTGATTCATGATGGGAGAATGAACACATATACTTTGGAGAAGAATGGGAGAACCCATATGTTGCTTCCGATAAAGGATAAGGAGGTAAAACCGGAAGTAGACAACACAATACTTCTCATGAGTGGGAAGGAACTTCTTACAGAGGTTGAGAAGAATGAAGATCCACAATTCTTTGTTGTCAGAAAGCCAAGGATTGTTCTGACTAGCACAAGAGTGGTTGATTTACCAGATGAAGTTCAAGAACTGCTAGAAGAGTTCACTGATATCATAGTGGACGAATTACCTCATTCATTGCCACCAATGAGAAGAGTGATTCATCACATAGACCTCATACTAGGAGCTAGTTTGTCGAACAAAGCCACGTACAGATTGATGCCGCAAGAGAACGAAGAGGTCAAGAGGCAAGTTCAAGACTTATTGGACAAATGATTGGTCAGGGAGAGCTTGATTTCATGTGTTGTTCTAACAGTGCTCAGTCCGAAGAAAGACAGAGGCTGGAGGATGTGCACTGATTCAAGAGGGATCAACAAAATAACCATCAGGTACAGGTTTCCACTGCCAAGGATGGATGATCTGTTCGATTGCCTGAGTGGGGAAAATTATTTTTCAAATATAGATTTGAAAAGTGGTTATCATCAAATTCACATGAGGGAAGGCGATGAATGGAATACAGCCTTCAAAAAAAATGAAGGATTATATGAGTGGCTAGTCATGTCGTTTGGCTTGACGAATGCGCCAAGTACTTTTATGAGATTAATGAATGAAGTCCTGAGGGAATTCATCGGAAAGTTCGTCATTGTTTATTTGGACAATATAATGATTTACAGTAAATCAGAGGCTGAACACTTGAAGCATTTGGGCATTGTGATGAAGAAGCTACAGCAGGAGAAGCTGTTGATAAATATGAAGAAGTCCTCATTTATGAAGACAGAGCTCATTTACTTGGGTTTTTTTATTTCGGTGAATGAATTGAGGATGGATCCGGAGAAGGTGGATGTGATCAAAAATTGGCCATCACCAAGAAATATTTTTGAGGTGAGAAGTTTCCATGGTTTGGCTAGTTTCTACAGAAAGTTCATCAGAAATTTCAGTGGGATTAGCTCAGTGATGATGGACACAGTGAAGAAGAAACATAAGACTTTTCATTGGACAATCGAGGCTGAAAAGAGCTTCAATATGTTGAAGTGAAAGATCACAGAGATATCGGTTTTGGTGTTGCCAGATTTTCAGAAGACATTTCAGGTAAAATGTGATGCCAGTGGGTATGCCATAGGAGCGGTCTTAAGTTAGGATGACAGGCCAGTTGCATATTTTAGTGAGAAGCTGGATGAGTTGAATTTAAAATACTCCACGTATGATAAGGAATTTTATGCTATCATACAGGCACTGAAGAAGTGGAGGCATTACTTGATCCCAAGGGAATTTATACTGTACAGTGATAATCATGCATTGTAGTTTGTGACTCAATAGGAGAAGTTGAATCAGAAACATGAAAAATGGGTAGAGTATATGCAGAATTTTACGTTTGTAATTAAACACATTTCAGGTACTGCTAACAAAGTGGCTGATGCTTTGAGCAAGAAGTGTTTGTTGCTGCAGGAATTTCGAGTCAAAACCTTGGGTTTTGAAAATATCAGGGATATGTACGCAGAAGATGCAGATTTTGCAAAAGTGTATGAAGCAGCTAAGAATCCAGTTCTCAGAGATCGGAGTCCGTGGATAGATTATATGATCCAGGAAGGATTGTTGTTCAGAGGCAATCAGCTGTGTATTCCAAAGTGCTCCATGAGGGAGAACCTGTTGAAGGAGAAGCACAGCGCAGGTTTGGCTGGACATTTTAGCCATGAAAAAACATTTGCCAAGATGAGCGAGTCATATTTTTGGCCGGGNTCATGGAGAGGTTTTCAAAAATGGCACACTTTATACCATGCCAGAAGACCAGCGATGCGACTCACATCACAAACTTGTTTTTCAAAGAGATCATGAGACTTCATGGATTGCCGAAAAGCATAGTTTCAGACAGGGATACTAAATTCATAGGGAATTTTTGGAGGACCTTATGGAAGAATCTAGGAACTAATCTGGCGTTTAGTTATGCTTATCATCCTCAGAGGGATGGACAAACAGAAGTGGTCAACCGAAGTCTGGGAGACTTTCTAAGAAGCCTGGTGACAGAGCACCACAACAGCTGGGACAATGTGTTGCCACAGGCAGAGTTTGCATACAACGATTCGGTGAATCGGAGTATAGGAAAGAGTCCATTCCAGGTTGTATATGGGATGCAGCTGAGAGGATTTTTTGAATTGCGAGATTCAAAACAAACTGCGACTAGCAGTGCTAGTGCAGAAGAATTCGCTGAGGCGATGCAGGAATTTCACAGTCAGGTGAAGCAGCGAATGATGAATTCAAGCCAAGAATATAAGCGCAGGGAAGATCAGCATCATAGACAACTTCAGTTTAAAGTTGGTGATCTGGTTCTCATGCACTTAAGGAAAGAAAGGTTCCCAAGGGAAACATATAATAAACTCAAGATGAAGAAAATCGGGCCATGCAGAGTCCTGAAGAAATTCGGAGAGAATGCTTATGAGATTGATTTTTCGGATGGCATCGGGATATCTCCGATATTTAATATTGCAGATTTATATCCATACAGGGCTGGAGAAGCAGAGACTGGAACTGACGAACCAGTAGTCCAGTGGATAAAGCAATTGCCAGTAGCAGAAAATCCGTAGAGGGAATACATACTGGACAAACGAGTGGATAGGAAGACCAGAAGAAAAGAATACTTTGAGTATCTGGTCAAATGGAAGAACCACCCAGTGGAGGATGCCAGCTGGGAAACTAAAGCCGTGATACAGAAGCATGGACAGACCGTGCAGGAGCTCATGGACAGGAGCCCATGAATTTTTTCAAGTGAGGGAGTTTGATGCAGGAGCATCGCCCACGTCAAGCGAGCCAGCGCGAAAGCAGAAGACAGCTGGACAAGCTAGCAAATTTCTTTTTTGAATTTCACTTTGGAAATGTTGCGCGATCTTAAATGATTCAATTAAAAGATGACGCACTTGTATATTGTAATGGACGCGGATAGCTCACGTCCTTAGGTAGATGAGGAATTTAATAGACTTAATGTTGTTAGATAGGAAATTAATTCTAGATTTGATAGCTTTAGAGCTCGAGAGGGAAATGGGATATAGACACCCTCCTTTGTACATTGTATTATCATGGAAGCATTCTAAAGAGAAGAGCATACAGAGAAGTGTATGAAGAACACCCATGTACAGACATTGAATTAATGGAAAAACTTTGATTCAATTCCATGGTTGTGTTATTCTCTGTGTATTGTTGATATTATGCTCATGAATGTTTGCTTATTGTCATACATTTGCTTATATATGTTGTGTATGTGATTTCATGGTTGAATTGAAGTCTGTGAGAACAAGGAGTTAGTTTCAATTTTTTCTCTATCTTGAACTAGAGAATTCCTGCAAGGAGTGCAGTTGAATCGTCTGCAAAGAGTGTGTTGACAGAAGGGTTCAGATAGAGAGAACTTTTGTTCTAAGTTCTCAAAAGTGCAGATTTGGCACCGAAGCCACGCAAGGTGTGCGCAGGATAGACGAAGACCCAGAGTTGTGATTCTGAGCCAAGAGATTGAAATATTTTTGCTGCACGAGTGCGCAGGATCGAAAGCTTCAACACTTAGTCGTGTTTGAAGATTCACCGCAGGGAGTGCATGAAAGGAGTTTCCGGAAGGGACTCGAGAACTATGAGAAAAACTCAGAAGGAATAGGCCTTCAAAGTTGTTGAAGGGCAGCGGAGAGAAGTTGCGTGAGCAGGTTGAGAAGTAGTGTCGTAGGTTGCCGAACAAGTCTCGTGAAGAGACCCTTCTATTCGTGGATTGCACAAGGAGAAAAGTGGATGGTCAGTATCCTTCGTGGGAAATCCACAAGTTTTCGTGGATCATTGGATCTCTCGGGATTGCAGAAGGTTACAGTGAAAGCGTGGAAAGGTTCGAAGCTCAGGGGAGCAGGAGCATCGATCGGGATCACGAGGAGCGTTGATTCTACTCGTGGATCGGTAGATCGAAAGTTTGTGAGGTAAGACTCCAACTTTATGCAAAGAAAGTCGTGAGAGGGCGAGGTGCGACATTCCGACAGCCACATAAGCAGTGTGGGCCACAAGTGATAGTGGAAGACAGGTGGCGTAAAATATCAGAGGTTCGTCGTCTCGGGCATCGGGAGTCGACGGGGAAAGTAATTGACCTCGCAAGGAGCAAAGTCGCGAGGTAGTGATACTTCGAATATCGGTGTCTCAGGCCTCAAGAGTCGAAGGAGGAATTAATTAATCCTGTGAGTGGCGAAGTCGCGAGGGAGAGAGACCGCAGTTTCAGCATCTCGGCTTATCGCATGTTGGGGATTGGAAATCCAATTGTCTGGAGTCGCGAGTTGCAAGGTGCGATAGAGCGAAATTCAAACAGTGGAGGAATAAAGTCAGTGGTTGACTGGCACATCAGGTCTTGGGGGTTTGAAAACCTAAAGAATTGATAGTTAATTCGCGAAGCGCGAAGTTTCGATCCTCCGAGTGTAGAGAAGGGGATCGAATAAGGAAGAACCTGTGGGTAGACATTCCGATAAGGGAATAGAAGAACATTTACGTTCTTCGGGTCGAGGGGAAGGAAGGTCCTGTGAGCGGGCACATGAGTTATCGGAGGAGATAGCTCACATGCCCCTTGTGTCAAGATCAGATCGCAGTCGTCGGATCTGAGCACATGGGCCAACAGTCGTTGGATCCCAAGGAAAGTGAGGACAAGTGTTATCACTGAAATTTCATCTGCACATGGCGGTAAGAACTCCACATCATCAAAACAGCAATAAAGTCACTCATGGTACTGAATTAATTTCACAGCACTCCAGAAGGGCAAAAAACTATACAAAGTAACCAAAAATTGAAAGGTGCTTTACATCAGCTTGATGCGCGCAAATGCGTGGGACAAAAACGTGTTTTACGCGCATGCACACCCGACGTGCGACTGTCCACACAAAAAGCCGCGCATCTGCTAATACAGCGCATTAATTGCATAGGTCGGCCTCTCGACCGCCTACAGACCGGCCCCCAAGGTGATTTGACCCTCAAATCAGAGTCGACTCTACAAAAACAGCGGATTAAATGACCTAAGTGAACCCTAATGCACCCCTATTCACACCTGGATAAGGTTACAGAACCGCCCTTGAAACTGCTATAAAAGGCTGTGAGGACTCATTGTTTCAACAGGGAATTCGAAGCATCGTTACGATGTCCAGATGAATCAGAGCTCAACCTTTGACAAGCAACTCATCAGCAGTGTAACCCAATGTTCTTTCATCACTCAGTTCAGTTCTATTCAGTTGTAAGGAAAGCATTGTGTTGAGGGCCCCGAAGAGCCTTCCGCTGGAGGGAGAAGGAACCCCTGGTCCCTCTCTTCTGCGTGCGCTCTGGTTTCAATAAAGCACCTTCCTGAAACCTTTGATGACACTTGTGTCTGATGTTTAATGTTCTTTGTCCATTTTCGTAGTATTATTTTCTTTCAGTTCATAGTTAGATTATAGTTTGCTTTTGTTTATATTAACCCTTTTGTTCCACATCATCCTGTTCTGCCTTGCCAAGCCCAACAGGGCATGCTAACGTTCCTATTTTTTCTCACCCGGTGACGATTCGAACGCGAACAACAAGTTCCAAAGTCATCAGAACCATCCATCGTCAGAGTTGACAGGTGGCAGCAGATCCAGGAGTTCGAGAACTCGGACTTCAGAAGATTTGTAAGGGAAAGAGTGGGTTGATCCTAGCCATTGGTGTTTGGAAGGACACATGGTGAGAGATCAACATTTTGCTGACTCACAAATTGGAAAAGTCAAAGGGTAGAGTCGTGAGGATTCGCGAAGTGCAAACTCACGAAAGGATCACAGTTGTTGATCGAAGAAAGAGCTTGGACCATTGATATCGTGAGAGGAACTCTCAAGTGCGGGTTACGGAAGGACGAGCAAGCAAACTTCGCGAGACGCAAAGTTGTGAAACACAAAATCGCAAAGCGCTCAGAAGGTTTGGCCCCAGTTCATAGTGAGGGGTCATATGGATAGAGGATAAGGGAGGAGCTAGCATGTGCTAGGCCCCTATCAGGATTTTGGAGGTCGGGAGAGTCATGGTGACTCATATGCAAAGACCCGATACGCGAAATCACGAAACCCCTTTTGAGAGGCATGCGGTCACAGCTGGTGGCCACATGGAGGGACCTCACGCCCAATGCTTGTTCATGCGGGCAGAGTTTCATAAGGACTTGTGGATAATAGTTTAGTGGAGGTTCCAGAAGGGACCAACGATCCTTGACCGGGAGGTCAGAAGACCTTGCTAAGGTAGGGGGGATACATCAGGTGGTATCAGAGATGATATTGAGTTGTGTGCAAACAATAAACAGAGGAGAAAGGTGACGCAGTGGAATCATGCCACCCAAAAGGCACAGAGCGAATCCAAAAGTGGAATAAGAAATGAGGCGACTCCCAGTGAGACTAGATGCCATGGAGACAGCATAGAGGAGAGCACCAGACATTGGAGGTATCGGTGAAGCTGAGAGCGAAGAAGCAGAGGTCAAAGAAAATGTAGCAGAGGATGTTGCACAAGATCACTTAATAAAATTTGTTTCAAAGATAGGATCCAGAGCAAGGATAGAGGTACCAATGTATGAAGGCAATTTATAAGTTGAAGAATTGTTAGATTGGGTACGTGCTATGGACAAATATTTTGATTATGAAGATATTGAAGAAGACAATATGGTGAAGCATGAAATGACAAGATTGAAAGGTCATGCAGCGCTATGGTGGGATGAAATGCAAGCCGAATGCAAGAGAAATTTTAAGTAGAAAATTAAAAGTTGGGATAGGATGGTAGCCAAGATAAAAGCCAAATTTATTCCAAAGGAATATCAAATCAATTTGTTCAGGAGATTGCAAAACATGAGATAGAAGAGCTTATCAGTGAAGGTGTACACTGAGGAATTTTACAGACTAAACATCAGGGTTGGAAAAAAAGAGAATGAAGATGAAAATAGAGCCAGGTATATCAATGGGTTGAGATATGACACTACTACATATGGGCGGATTATTCCACAAAATGTTTCCATGTTTCCATTATTTTCATCTTTTTTTTAAAATAGGGCGGGATTTTTGTCGATATTGCCACGATAGTTTGTCACAATATCGACAAATAGGTTATTTTAACTTGGTCGGTATTTTCATCGCTATTTCCACGAAATTTCGTGGCAATAGCGATGAAACTTTTGCCTATCTCATTGGTCGGTGTTAACGGCTAGTTGACTATTTGATCTATATATACCTGACTTTAAGAGACTATGTGACACAATTGCTAAGTTGTGACATTGTTCTTGGATTTTGTTTGAGCTGTTTATTTTTTCCGTCACCCACCGATTGAACAAATCCAATTCTCGATCTACATATCTCGGATTTTGAACTTGTAAGGTTAGTATGTTTTTTTTTATTGATGTACTCATTTAACTTGTTAATTTTTGTTCAAATGTCCAAATTTCATGTAGCTTGTTGTTTCCTTGATAATATATTATGTGTGTAGTACCATATTTCATGTCTTTGGTTTTTGGATCTAGTTAGTATATTCTATGGAAAAGGGTATGTGGATTCCATAATATTATAGGTTTATGGAATCCACATACCCTTTTCCCTTCAATTGTAGCTAGAATGTCTCTCTCTTTTCATTGATAAAGATATGGAAGTGCTCTTGAAACTCAACCCTGATTGGTGAAATGATAGTAATTGATTGTCATTTTATTCTCTCTTTTATTTTTAAGAACTAACAAAAAAACACCAACAAAGCTTGATTGAAGCTTTGATACCACTTGTTACATCCCTAGTACCCAAATGGGATCACACTTGCATAAATTGAAAATAATATAACAGTGACAATAATGTTTGGGATACTTGCACACCTAATGGTTGGCTAGCACTTACTAATTCAATTAAATGAAGGAAGAAATCTCCATGAATAAAATATTGAAGTTGATTGTTATATTGATAAATGATAAGTTATGGTATATATAAGATAGGGAGGAAACTCATGTTTATAACAATAAGATACATAAACACT
>JASDQU010108287.1:47638-65918 GCA_032191745.1 Picea mariana
CTAGAGACTTTCTGTCTCTAAGCATCACGTTTGGCAATGCCTCTCCTTGACATCATGTTGGAAGGTCTTTCCCTCCATGTCTGCCTTTCTGCATGAGCCAACTGGCCCCCTCTGAGTCTGCATGATCCTCTGACTCTGATCTGGTGCCGAATCTTTGCATGATATACTTGGTGCCCTTACCAAGTTTAATATGAAAAATTGAGTCAGACTTTAAGTTGCAAGATGCCTCACTGTCCATCAACCAGGTCTCCCTTCTGGAGACTGTACCAGAAGGAGAGAAGATCCCTTCTCTTCCTTCACTGTCCATCAACTAGGTCTCCCTTCTGGAGACTGTACCAGAAGGAGAGAAGCTCCCGTACCAGGGAAAGTGGCTTGACAATTTTTGTGCCCCCGTACCAGGGAAAATGACCCTTCTTACAATGATAAACAATACTAAGTGCACAAGATCCAATGCCATTTTACAAATTTAAAACTGAAGTCAAATATACAAAGCACATACCTGGAGTGTACACCAATGGAGATTCTGCTTGCTTGTCAATGTCATGATGAACAATGATATTCCTTGCTTGCTTGCTGTAGACTAGAAGGCAAATCATGTTGCTGTAGCTTCCTGTGGCCACCTGCAACTGCTACACTCTATAAACAGACTTGTTTTCCCCTGTAGCCACCTTGTACCATACAAGTCTCTAACAAAGTCTGCATCAACCTTGTAGCTGCTGCAGCTGGGGTAGCCTTGTACTTTTGTTCTGTAGCATGCTTCCTTCAACATATGGCCAAAATACAAGTTTACCGATAGCTCTTCTAGGACACTTGTCCTTGCTGTCCTAAAGACAGTGAGTGTTGTAGCAATATAAGTCAAATATTATCTGCTAGCAAGGGAATTTGAATTAGTGGTGGATGATGGATCATAAGCTGCAAACTGATTGCTTTTTCAGTTGATCAACTTTCTGATGATCTTCTGAACTTTTCTTTTATTTTAGCATGCAACTATGACATGTATTCATGGGTGGTATGCATGCCAATGCATGTAATTCACTAGATACGCTGGACAACTGTAAGTGAACAACCTCATCATTATTTCTGGGCAGAAATGTATTTTTGCATAGATACAATTTGGATAAGCTATGTATGCAAGTTGTGATCACTCACATAACCCAAGTTTCAAAACTTGTGCAAGCTTACTTCTTCTTAATAGATCTGAACATGATCATAATTGTATATACAGTGGCATAATACCTTTGTCCAGAAATACTCTACTGTCACTTTCAACACTTGCTGTCCTAATGCTGTCACAATAGTCCTTAACACGTCTGACAATCCTGAAATTTCAATCTTGGATTTCATCATGAACAAGTGCTTGAGCATGTTGACCTAGACTTGAGACGTAATGATAAACTTGCCAGAAGATTGACCTCAAGACTGCAATCAAGGCTTTCTTTCTGTTGTAGATGACATAAGTAATAATGAGAATCTCCTTGTTGTCAACCAATGTCTTGGCTGTCTGAAATACGCTTGAACTGCTAGCACAAAAATTTAAGCCTGGATTCAAGCAACTACTGCTGTTGCTAAAATGGAATACTTGGTAAGCCTTTAGAGGTCTCAACCAGCTGTAACAGCTCAACAAAAGTCAATAAATTTTTCAGCCTACTCAAGAAATATCTTCGGCCCTGTTGTAGTGTGCTGCGGTTGGGGCCTTACAGGCCTGTGGGTACATTCAGTAGGACTCATAACAAGGAACAGGCCTGCGGCCTAGCTGTAAGGTCTCTCAGAACTGCGGCTTGGTCTGTGGGACCTCTTCAAGCCTTCGGCCAGGCTTTAATCTCCCCCTTAAGACTACGGCAGGGTTCTAGTGTCCTTCAGGACCTGTGGCTGGGGCTTCAAGCCCTTCCCTTTATGCTATGGATAGGGCTCAACATGTGCGGCCTGTGGTTAGAGCCTTAAACAGGCTTGTGATTAGGCTGTGTAATGTTCCCAACCAAATCTGATATATAAATCAGATCAACAACCTTGACTAAACAATGCTTCTTGCTGTCCAAACTTCAAGGAAGGTTTCTGATGAGTTTAGAAGGTCAATAGGATGGGTTATGACCTCCTTATAACCCCCAAAGATCTGCTGTAATTATTTCTTTGCTGTCCTGTTTATGACAGTTTGTCTCATTGAGACATTTTGACAAATAGTTTGCATGCATTGGCTGTAGCTTTCAATTTTAGCATGTTTTCCTAATTATATTGATTAAGAACAGCATAAAATACTCATAACAAACATACCACATGAATGCATGAAATGATACCAAGAGTCATAACTTGGAAAGCACAAATACCTTCAAAATCCTTGCTTATTTATGGAGAATTTATGGCCGTCCATGGAAGTAATTTCCAGATCTGATCCAAGGAATTTAACAGCTACAAAATAGGGTTGTAATGCCCTCAAAATGCAAGGAAATATCAAGAGTAATCCTCCTCAAGGATCCCTTAATGATGGCTGCCCAAAATGGTTGATATAATGCTCCAAAATCAATTCTACCATACCAAGAAATGTGTCCTCCTGCTGAAATTCGCCCTGCTGAAATATGCACAATAATAGCTGATGTAAAACCTTCGGGAAATGGCTGCAACTTGTAGATTCGATGATGGTTAACTCATATGTGAAGATCCCCTGGCTGTAGATGACAAATCTGCTCATAAATCATGGGATCTCAAACCCCCAATGTGCCCTCCTTCATGAGATTCGCCCAATCATCAAAATAGATAAATTTGGAGGTTGTAAACCCCCCACAAGTGCCAAAAGGTTCGCTCTGATGATGGCCAAGAGTCCCCAATCGAGATCTAGTCCAAACCTAACCTTCTAAGACCAAATCGAATCTCCCCTGTCTGAGTGGTGCGCCCTCTTTGCAGAAAACCCTCTATGATGCGTAATTCTTCACAAATTGATGGTTGAAGTAGTTCTGAACTGATGTAGAATGGCGAGGGAGAAATCTTTCACCTCCTTGGCCAAGCTTGGATCAGGAAAGGTAGAATCTTTCAAAACCGAGCTGATCTCTAGGGTTTGTTCAGTCAAAACCCTCAAAACTCCTAAATATCATAGGCTCTCTAGCAAGAAGCCAGACATCAAAATGATAATCAACATAATGAGAGAATATAGGCGCCTATCTCTCTTTTATTCCCCATGTTCACCTTTTCTCTCCAAGTGACTTTTACTTTATTTTATTATTTCTTAATTAAATCACTTTATTAATTAATTAACGATTTTACCTCTAAAAAGTGATTTATCCATTCTTATGGCTTCTTTGGCCACTGAAAGTCACTTCTCATTATCTTATCCTGTAGTGCTCTTCCTCTTGATTCTGATGAGCTATTACACTAAGAGGTTTCTCCAAGTATTATGCCCAATATGACCCTGTTGGTGAATTTAATTAAAAAATGATCCATAATAACTCAAAATTATGGAAATCGTCGGAATGCAACGGAACCAAAGCCAAGCTGTGTGAAATGGATCCTGATAATGAAATATGATGAACGATGAAAATCGGACCCAATAAAACCCCTCAATATCTCTTGAACTTGCCGACAACCCCATCTGGCTACTCTGGCAAGCATCCCACTCTGTAACATAGCAACAACCAAAAATGGGGAGATTACAGGTTGAAAGGGCCTTCTTTAGACCTGCGATTAGGGTTACCAGCCCTTAAACCATTTCGTTGCCTCTTGAAACCTTCTTGAAGGTGCTGTAGTTTACTTTAAAACAGTTCATTCAAAAACTGTCGCTGAAATTGTGCAATGGCGGATCTGGTAGCTTTGATTCCATGTTGTTTTTCTAGCTTTAGATCTGATGATTAATTTCTTATGTTAATGTTAACCAGATTTATGCCTTTTACATAATAAATTAACCATACACTGAAACATAAAACTAACTAGCAGCGGAAATAAACAAGAATCACCATGCACAAGAGACACAAGAAATGCCCTGGGAAAACCCCAATAGGGGGAAAAACCCAACAACCTTTCTCTAGAAGAATTCCGTGCCAAATCTGAAGACAGTACACAGATTTCCCAGCCAAACCTTGCTCTTCAAGAGAGATAGAGAAACCATAAATACACCAACAGAATAGACCAAGATAAATGGCCTAAGAGACCTTCGCTGAACCCTTGCTGCGGCTGCCATAGATGTGCGGTTTCCTTATTTTAGCTCAACGAACTTCTTGTGTACAAATGAGGTGAGACATCCCTTTATTTATATTGGAGAGATGACCTTTCAAGAGGCACCTTTTCATGAGGTGTCTTTTTGCTGGGGCCGACTTTTCCTTCAATTCAATAATCAAATATAAATTTAATACAAGTACACTTATTCTTTTCTAGAATATTCTTTTTCGAATATATACATTATGAAGACCGACCATAGTTACAAAAATTCAACAATAAATATACCCTTCCCTCTTGGTCTCTCAAGCATGTTTTTTGCAAGTAACTGCTAACATCAAAAGCAACAATTAGAAATGGCAACAAGTTTCACATATGAATATAGAGTCCTTGAACTTTCCATCATGTCTTCCAAAAGATGAGGCTCCAAGAGGAGAGACTCCTCACAAATCCAAGCATGCCAAATAATGGAGAGAGTTAGTCCTTTTATGGGGTTGTAGCTCCATCTCTTTACAATAAGATATGATTTGTTTTCCTAGATCCACTATTCTCTTCAAGAACAATGATAAAATAATCTTGTAGTCTTCTAGATCCAAGGGAAAATAATAAAATATATGACTCTTCAAAGTTCAACCTCCTCAACATCTTTTTCCAAAAATAGCCAAAAGTGGTTTTAGATCCACTCTTTCTCCATTGAATAATATTAAAATAGCAATATCTCATAACTACCTCACATGACAAGTCAACAATGCATAAAATAATAAGGTAGCTATGTCACATGTAGCCTCTCCAAGCTGGATGCCTCCTTCAAAGATAGCTCCATAACACACAAAGCTTTTCTCTATGTGCAAGGCGTGCTACACCATGTGCATACTGTTACTGCCTAAACTAGCACCCTAGTGGAAAGTCCAACCACAGGTGCTACCTTGGGGCAACAAGATGAGAATTACACCACTGTCATCTTAGTACAATATCCCTTTCACTTTAGGCAAGCTTCAAAGGCCAAGGGGGGTATCCCTATCTACCAATGATAGATCTATGAGTAAATCTCTTTAGTGAATTAATACAATGCAAGTTTATGATTTACTTCAATGAATCCACAATATGTATGGCAATGTAAATTACAAGGATTCCAATAAGTGATTAAATGCCTCAAGATAACTATCCAAGTGAATAGCATAAAACCACAAATTATCCACTTAAGAGGAATGAGTTAGGAGCTAGTGGCTGTGTGCCGAATTTGATTAATGATGAACAGTAAAGACAACTTCGGATTTGCATTAAGATGATTATCATTCCAATAAATACAACTTTGAAGGGGCTACTTGAAATAAACCAGTATAAGCTACTTTTAGAGCACTATGAATGAAATCGACATGCATAAATTGATGGTGCAATGTGTGCTTTAGGTGCCAATCAATCATATGCTGAAATAGGGACCAACTTAAGGCTTTCCCACACTTATAAATCTGTTTTAATGATGATTAAACACAGAATTTCTGATTTAGAGTGAAGATTAAACCATCCAAGAGAGATTTTCCACTTATATGCAATATGTCTTGGACGTTTTAGCTAGGGCTTGAGATATACCACAAATAAACAGCCCAAAGATGTTAGAATCAAGTTCACAATGGATATACCAATGAAATAAACAAAAGCTTGAATGAAACGAGTGAATTCCAACTTAGGTTATCCGAGGTTAGCACTAGAATTAACCCAATCATTTTCCAAATAAATGATTTGCAATCTTATAAACAATTTAGAGATGAATTTCATCACTAGAATTGTAATATAACTCGTGGCAATATTCTAGTTAATGAAATAGAAGCTAGGTTTAAATGTAAATGAACTTTGAAGCATAAAATCTAGTTCTAGGGTTTCTTCAAATCTGTTTTTTATTTCTGTTATGCAATTTCCAGAATTGAGAAACCCTTGAAATCAACCCAAAACAAGATAAATAAATCCTTGATGCACAAAACTATTGGGCTTGTTACCTCTCAAACTCTCACCTAGGAGGAAAAGTTCTAACCTCGATGGAAGAGCCTAGAGGCACTACAAACAAGCCACCCACTATCACCTCAGTGGCCTTGCCCCACACTTCAGACTAAGGAAAATGAGCTACCCTAGTCTTGGGGGGAATCCCTATTGTCAATCAAAGCTAAGTTGTTGTATAAGATGGTGAACTTTCTTAACCTAGGATTGACAAAGACAATCAGTAACTTTTACCAACTCACTCTCAATGATTGAAGACAGGTTAAGGTATGCAAGTTGTTACTATATTAAACAAGCCTTTAATGATGTATGAGTTAAACAAGAGTGCTTGTATTATATGAAGTATGATCATTTTATGCTGGAAAAACAATAGAGAGAATGTGGCACAAAGTGAATTAAGCTTGCTTGATATCAATAATCTCATTGATGTTGGGACATGCTATAGTGTAATCAGAAGCACTTATACCCAACGAACCATTATAGAATGACACTCACAATGTTTGAATTATGAATCTCGGAACTTGTAAATATGAACATGAAAATTAGAAAATTAAATGAAGCATACAATTCACTAAATTATTCCATTATTCACAAGAATTAAGTACTGGCTGTATATGCCAATGATTAGGGAAATGCCACTTACCCAACTGCTGTTATATATATCAGAACCTCGAGAACAGCAAAGCACAGTTCAGAATTCACTCATCAAAGGATGTCAAGATCATGTGGAATTATCATATAATCAATAGCCCTTGAAAGGGTAATCACCATAAGATGCAGTGGATTTAAAACTTGTTTGAAAGTGAAATCAAGTGCCAGTTAGCATTGCTATATCAGAGTTTAGGACTGTTTAACCCACATAAAATTAGTGAAACATGAATATACCACGGTTACTAAACCACAGATTTGATCAATTTCTTTGAGGGCTCATTTACTTAAAACCTTTCCAAATCGTTGATTGTCCAAGTAAAATTTGCATTGGTTCGGTTACGTTTGGTGTGTGTTGGACAATGAACGAGTTACAGATATTTCGTAGTCAACAATTAAAAGTGTCCAGCTATCAAAGACCCAGAAGCTGAGCATGTTAAGATCCTTAAAACACTTTTATACAGTTCGTTGGTCAATTCTCATTAGTTTAGGTGCTGTAGTAAACATGCATTGGCAGTGTGAACAGGGATATGTTAAACCTCAAGAGCATGCTGATCACTTTCTTATGTCTGAGTTTTGAACAGATTGCATCCACAAGAAAAACAAATGATCCAAAGGTATATTTCAGGGCATACCAAGATAAAATCTGAAGTTGTGAAGATAACACAGTGAATTAAAACAGTGCCAAGTGATCAAGTGGTGTGCTTAAAGGTGTTTCACATACACATATTTGCGATCAAAGTTAGATCCATGCCAGATTTGCATTAAAGTGAAAACTTCGCAAATATTATAAACCGTCAGCAACAGATTTTGAACAGTGAAATGAGCTGAATATGTTTAAATCGTTTGGCTTAAAGAATAGGTCGTTCCACTCATGAGTGCATCGATTCATTGGTTTAAGACCTTAAAAACATGTTAAATGCCAAACGTTGCAAGGAAATGAGATACTAAACCAAGACGTTGACCATGTATATGAATTACAAACCCTTATCATATGGGAGAGAGCTGAAATGTGTCAAGTCGTTTCACTTAGCATGCATTTATGTGCTTGTGTAGAATGTTATGATGCCGCAAGATGACCAAACGAACGTGTCAAATCCACCATTAGTAAACAGAAATCAATTGCATGTCCTAAACCTAAGACATCACACTTAAAGCATTGCAATAAGTATGGCATCAATATTCTTAGTTCAAGTATTATAACCCTAGAAATGACCCAACGTTGCAAGTTAAACATGAAAGCTTTAGTCAATGAAGATGAAGGATAGCAAGTTCAAAACTAAACCATATGTTTTCCAGCATTAACAAGTTAAACTCAAAAGAAATTATATGAGATTAAGCACCTTAGAGTTAAGCTTGAGATAGGTTAGATCTAAGGATATAAAGTGCAAGGAACAAGATCTAAACCTTCAATTTCAGTTTGAACTAGCCTACTTAGGCCAACTTAAAATATATATAACATTAAGTAAATTGTTAGCACAAGTGAGATCCAAGCTAAACAAGATTTGACAATTAAATTCAAACCTCGGATCTTGCAATCTAACTCAAAAATTAAAACTCTTAAACCCTAGATTGCTTGAATCAAAAAAATGAAAAGGGGAAAATTTTAAATGAGATATTAAGAAAAAGGAAAGGAATTCTAGTGCTACCATTGTGCATAGAGTCTAATTTTTTAGAATTGAAGGGTAAAACAGAAGGGTAGCTAGAAACAGAAATATTTTAACAGATTTCAAATCATTGGCTACTGCAATTTAATAACAGCAAGACATTTTAAAAACTGATGCATAACCTAACAGCATTAATACATAACACAGATCTGAGTATTACCTTAGCTGTAACAAAGAACAAAGGTACCTGAATTGTTGCTGTTGCCTTCCTCCAATGTATGCCCACAAAAACTTAATAAATCATGGATCAAACCCTCAGGGTAGATCTCCTCATGGACATAGGGACAATATCACGAAGGACTATTTAAGCAATCAAAACTCAGCAAGCTGGAAAGGATAAGAACACAGTCCAAGTATTAGGGCTGAAAAACAATTCACTGTCTAACCTAGGGCTGAAAAATAAACCCACAATCAGCCTTAGACTAATTTAATACTTTCAGCCCAACTCTAGACACGGATGTATCCTTCAAACAGAGATAAATATCAGCAGTTCAATATCAGACCCAACAGTCCACTCATAGAACATAGGTATCAAGGCAGCTGTCAGAAATGAGCAAGTCGGCACCACAAACCAGCATGATAGGACAAACAGACTAGCAAGGCGGTGCCAGCAAAGTAGCAAAGCAACACAAGTAAACCAACAAGGTGGCACCACAAACCAATCAGCAGGCAAGAAACAGGCCAGCGGCAAGCTCCAGCAGTCACGGCTGGCTAAGATGAACCCACGGCAGGCAGAAGAAGACACAAACAGGCCAGCGACAAGCTCCAGCAAAATCTGCTAGCGGGGATAGACTCACGACAGCTGGTGCAGACCAATAACACACAAGAGGGGAGCTGAGAAAACCCTTGTAAACCTGTCCAGAAGAGCCGCAACAAATCTCAGTCTCAAACTCGGCTTGGAGAAGGTAGATCACATGCATGAAGTGTGCAAAGGGAGGGAGAGACCACTCCTTTCGATAGATTGTCGGTAGCTAAGGTCGGGCTAACATGTTAGACCACTTTCCATAACTTTAGGGTTAGGTTAATACCTAACAATAAAAGATAATATTTTACCAATTAAAATATGAAGTGGTAAAGTCAACNCACGAAGGACTATTTAAGCAATCAAAACTCAGCAAGCTGGAAAGGATAAGAACACAGTCCAAGTATTAGGGCTGAAAAACAATTCACTGTCTAACCTAGGGCTGAAAAATAAACCCACAATCAGCCTTAGGCTAATTTAATACTTTCAGCCCAACTCTAGACACGGATGTATCCTTCAAACAGAGATAAATATCAGCAGTTCAATATTAGACCCAACAGTGCACTCATAGAACATAGGTATCAAGGCAGCTCTCAGAAATGAGCAAGTCGGCACCACAAACCAGCAAGATAGGAC
The DNA here is from genome assembly GCA_032191745.1 of Picea mariana. NCBI lineage: Eukaryota > Viridiplantae > Streptophyta > Pinopsida > Pinales > Pinaceae > Picea > Picea mariana. Next base: position 57,461 of record JASDQU010108287.1, read on the forward strand.
AAACAGACTAGCAAGGCAGCGCCAGCAAAGTAGCAAAGCAACACAAGTAAACCAACAAGGTGGCACCACAAACCAATCAGCAGGCAAGAAACAGGGCAGCGGCAAGCTCCAGCAGTCACGGCTGGCTAAGATGAACCCACGGCAGGCAGAAGAAGACACAAACAGGCCAGCGACAAGCTCCAGCAAAATCGGCTAGCGGGGATAGACTCACGACAGCTGGTGCAGACCAATAACACACAAGAGGGGAGCGGAGAAAACCCTTGTAAACCTGTCCAGAAGAGCCGCAACAAATCTCAGTCTCAAACTCGGCTTGGAGAAGGTAGATCACATGCATGAAGTGTGCAAAGGGAGGGAGAGACCACTCCTTTAGATAGATTGTAGGTAGCTAAGGTCGGGCTAACATGTTAGACCACTTTCCATAACTTTAGGGTTAGGTTAATACCTAACAATAAAAGATAATATTTTACCAATTAAAATATGAAGTGGTAAAGTCAACAAAAAATAAATTAAATCGAATGAGGGTTTCATAAACATGGCGACCAACTTTGTTTAGGAGAAAGTAAAGTCCAATGAAATAAATTCAAATCAACATAAATTTTGGGAGGCAAAACTCAAGCAAGGGGTTTCAACAATTAACAATAAGACAAAGTCAAAAGTCAAGTCCTTTAATGGTAGTTTGTTCACAAGAGTCCCATGATATAGATTATAAGCTTTTTATCATCCCAACATATGAGGAGGGGCAATGACGTGATCATGCCTTTCTTCTTAACTGCTCCTAGGTCACATGGACCATCTCGGAAGAGAAGAAGGTCACACATCATCTCCGCTTGCTACTCAGTGCAAGAATCTGCCTAGTCCCAGACCAGAATACCCCAGAACACATCTAAGGGGCCCTAGAGCACAACTAGGGTCTTAACCAGCAAGGTACACAACCAAGGATCAATCCAAGCGCTGAGGAAGGATTCCCTGGAACACATCCAGGGGCCTTGGAACACACCTAGGGACTTATATCATCAAACTGCTTGGTCCCTGACCAAGAAACCCAACAATACACTAGGTGCTCAACTAGGGTCTTTGGCCATGGCTTTAACTGCTTGGTCCCAGACCAAGAACCCCGGGAGTGTAATGGAGGCTCTAGATCACAACTAGGGTCTTTGCTATCCTCTTGGAGAATGGCTCTTGTAGCTGCAATAATTTTAACACTAATCCAACTCCTTGAGTAGTTTCCCTCTTTACCTTTAATGTTGAAGTCGCCAAACATCTCTGAAGAATGCTTGGTGAGCATCATTCTAAGAAATTTGAACCTTGCAAGAGTCACATGGAAGTTATCCTAGAAGGAAATCAACCTAAGTATTGCAAACTTTAAAATTTAAAACATGAAATCAAAGTAAAGAGGTAAAACCCCTAGATATTCACCCCTAATACCAAAATCTAGTCTAAATTCCACAAAGAAATGACATAGGTAAAGGATCATACCTCACTCACATTGTTTGCTTTGCAATATATCCTTACCCAATGACCATATGCACACCAAACCCTTCTTTGATTATCGTAGAACAATCTTACTCAAGAAATAAAAACTATTACACACCAAATAATGAACAAATAAGTCTTCCAGTCTATTTCCAACCACAAGAAATGAGGGAGGCACCTTCGTTAGATAGATAAGGCGCCTCCTAGTACCATACAATGAAAGCCTTGAGCTATGACAATACAATGACCTCATACCATGTGCTGAGATGAAACCATGAGCCTAAAACCATGTTCCTAAGTGAATACCATGGGAAAATACCACTGGAAGTTACAACAAACCCTCAAAAGTAGGGCGCCCTCCTCATAATGAACTAACAATTTCCTTCTAGAACATGTGTGAGGTCAAAGGAGGCCCAAGATCAAGGGTGCCCCCTAACTAACCCCAAAAATCATGCACCAAACCACGCACACGTGTGAGAACAAGTAAAAGATGAAGTGCGCCCCTTCTAGAATCTTCACACATGTGGATAAACAAGGAATAATGTAGAGCGACCTTCTAGAAGGCTTTAGGAACCACACAAGTGAGTGTAGGGGAGAGAAATTACACCCTTCTAGAAGAATTCTCACACATGCCAAGTAAACACATGTCCAAGTGTTGATGTTTTTAGTAGCATATTAGAGGTACTTCCATGTGGTTTTGTCTCAACACATGGGAGTCGTCATTATTACCTCTCAGAGTCTTAAGAGATTCACTTTATAAAGTAATTAATAAAGTGAATGTACTTTTGTGATAAAGTGAGTTTAACTTAATTAAATGTCTAAGTATTTGGCATTAGTAATTGAGTTAAGTCCTAGCCATTAGATTTAAAGTGAACGCGAGATTAGATCTCAGCCGTTGATCACTTTATGAGATCTAGGGTTTTGGACTTAGGGTAAACTCAAGGTTATAAAAGACGACCTATGTGAGAGGATGACACACAATAGATACACATAGAGTGAGAGTGTGAGCTCTCATTGATTGGGTGGAGAAGGACATTGATCCAAATGTGGAGGGTAGAGGTCGAAGATAGTAGCAAAGGAGCAATAAGGGAGATGGAAACCAATCAGTAAGATCGAAGGATTGATCTTGAGGTTTGTAGGACTTGGCTATCTATTATTCTTTTATTTCTCATGTGGGCAATTTTCCCAAGATGGGAGCCCAGAATAATAATAATAATTCTCACAGATTTGGTTTTCCCTTCGGGTTTTTTCTAGGGGTTATTTACCCAGAAATCTCTTGTGCAAATGTGTTTGGTTCCTGATTTTGCTTCCACTGAATTTGAATGGTTAAGTAACCTAGTTGTGCTATTATTTAGTAAATGTGTTTTGCTTGGAATTAATGGTCGGGTGCTAGATTTACATAAATTAACATGGTATCAGAGCTGAGACTTTGAGGAAGCCATATTTGCACAAAATTGATTATTTTGTAGTGCAGGAAGAATAAATTTTTATTGCAGGCTACGTGTAAAGATGAAATTGATTCGAAATTAAAAAAGGAAACCGCACAGTCGTACAACCGTTGCATGAGTCGTATAATGTATGGATTGGGTCGAGTGTGCAAATCGCTGGGAAATTAGTGGATCGGGATGTGTTTCGCAGAGGATTAGCTGTGTGCTAAGAAAGATCGGTTGCAAATCGGGCATAGGAGTATCATTGCAAGTGACAACTCAGGCCGAAGCAAAGAATCTGCAAACGACTAAGGTGTTGGGATACGATAGCGGAGGAGACAATGAGTGATGATAAGTGGTTGGGCTGCTGTAGTTCGCAAGTTGGTAAGGGAAGATCCGACGGTGAGTGGGAGCAACAGTTGATTGGTGAAGGTTGGCAGAGGAGAAGTGGTAAATGGTTGTAGAAGTGTGGCCTTGGCAAGCGGGTTGGGCTAGGCAGCCGCCAACTCCCAGGAAAAAGGAGTCGATAGAGAAATCGACAGTCGCTAGAGGTAAGGGAGGCCGCGCGCCAGCTGTTGGTCGACAGCCAGTTGCCATCCCACAACAAGCTCTTAGAGCAGGTCGCACGTGGGCCAACCAACCGCCACCTTAGGCCAACTAGCCAAGACACAACAAAGAGTCGTAGAGCCGCCCAACAGGGGCCAGAGGGGTCGAGCAGTGGGCGGAGACCCGGGTAGAGGGTAGAGTCTCGGGTAGCAGGTAGATAGCCTAGAAAGGGCTTAGAAAAGTTCGGGCAACATGCAGGAAGCACGGGCAACCCAGACAGACTTCGAGTAGCAGGTCTGGGCAACAGATTCGTGCAACGAGCAACAGAGTCAAGGCATCGAGTCTCGAGTGGGGATCGAGATAGTGAGTAAATTTTTTGGTTTTCGTGCTTAAGGTACTAGGCACATTTTTTGTGTTGTGATCAAATCTTGGAGATGGCAGCAATCAGGTTGAGATATGAGGATTGGTTGGAGGGTGCCTTTAACTTTCTTTAATGGAAATCGCAAATCATGTTTCTCTTAAGGGAGCAAGGGTTGTGGAGTCATGAGAGATCGCGTCGACAGATCCTACAAAGCTGGTCAAGCATGAGGCAAGGGAGGCCAAGGCAATGTGGATGATCTTAGATTTGGTGAGGGATCATCTTCTACCTCACTGATCTGAGAAAAAGTCAGTCGATGCGATGTTCTCGACTTTGACAAATCTATTTCAGAGTAAGAACAAGAACTGGAAGATGGTATTGAGGGATTGACTTGGGAACACCAAGATTTCCAAGACTGATTCAGTGACCAATTATCTCACCAGCATCACTCAAGTTTGTGATCAGCTGGGGGCAGTTGGTGAGACATCAATAGATGTGGAGTTAGCAAGGGTGGCCTTGAATGGTTACACCAAGCCTTGGACTTCGTTCATCGAAGGCATCTATTCTCAAGAGAAGCTTCCAAACTTCGGGCGATTGTGGTATGATTGCATCTAGGAGGAGACTCGTCGAGAGGCTTTGTGAGGTTCACAGGAGGATGGTGATGTCGAGAACCTTGTACTTGCCAGTCAGGCAAGGAGGGGCAAGTGGAAGGTCAGAATGAACACAGGTGGAGATTAGTCTTCACAAGTTGGCACAAGGAACGACCTAAGTAAGGCCAAGTGTTTTCACTGTCATAAGAAGGGCGAAAACAGGACACAACTAGAGTTAGCTGCATCGACAAGGGATCGAGTGGATGAGTTTGCCAAGAGGTTTGAACAGACAAAGCTCTTACTTGTTTCCCAAACTTCTTTGGGCACCATATCAGTCGGTGCGTGGCTCCTAGATAGCGGAGCCACGTGTCGTATGATAGGAGCACGAGAGTTGTTTGAGAGCTTCACAAAGTCAGACTCATACGTGCATGTGGAACTTGATATGGGGTCTAAGCATGCACTAAAGGGATCTGGAATAGTGCCATTTCGAATGGACTCGAGAGGAGTGTTGAGAGTGACGAATGTGCTTGGGTTGCCAAAACTTAGGAGGAGTGTGCTCTTAGTCTCAGTAATTGAGAAGAAGGGCCATGATGTACTATTCTAGGATGGATAGGCATCGATGAAGCCCAAAGGATGTAGCTCAGACACAAATTATTCTCGGAGTTAGAGAGTAACTTGTATAGGCTAAAGGGCCAACCTATGCGAGCAATGGCAAGTAGTAGAGTGTTAGGCGACACGCAGCAGGTAGCTTTGAAAGTTGAGCAGCTCAGAGGGAGTCAGCCTTTCGGTTCCAGTGGGAAGGAGCAACCTTCCAAGTCTATCCAGAAGAAGTAATGGTACGAGATGACCATGCAGGATGCTCTGGAGAAGGAGGCTTCTAGGAGCATGATCAGAGGGAAGTCTTCGTAGAAAGGTGCAAGCGAGATGGCAAGGATAGCTTTCGTGTCAGAGGGAGCAACCAATCAGGTGGATTGGAGAGCAACCATGGTAGCATATTTGACAGGGAAGACAGGGCCACCTCTAGATGGTAGAAGTACCTTACTCGCTGAGAGGGAGTGTTGATGTTTTTAGTAGCATGAAAGAGGTGCTTCCATGTGGGTTCGTTTCAACAGGTGGGAGTCGTCATTATTACTTCTCAGAATCTTAGGAGATTCACTTTATTAAGTAATTAATAAAGTGAATATAGTTTTGTCAGAAAATGAGTTTAATTTAATTAAATGCCCGAGTATTTGGTATTAGTAATTAAGTTAAGTCCTAGAAGTTGATCTAAAGTGAACGTGAGATTAGATCTCAGTCGTTGATCACTTTAGGAGATCTAGGGTTTTGGACTTAGGGTAAACTCAAGGTTATAAAAGACAACCTATGTGAGAGGATGACACACAACATATATGCACAGAGTGAGAGAGTGAGCTCTCATTGATTGGGTGGAGAAGGACATTCATACAAGTGTGGAGGGTAGGGGCCGAGGATAGGAAGAAAGGGGCAATAAGGGAGATAACAACCAACCAACAAGATCGAAGGACTGATCTTGAGGTTTGTAGGGCTTGGCTATCTGCTATTTTTGTATACCTCAGGTGGGCCATTTTACCAAGACATGAGCCTAGAATAATAATAATAATAATAAATCTCACAGATCTAGTTTTCCCTTAGAGGTTTTTTAGATGGGTTATTTACCCAGAAATATCTTGTGCAAGTGTGTTTGGTTTTTGATTCTGCTTCCACTGATTTTAATGGTTAAGTAACCTAGCTGTGCTATTATTCAGTAAATTTTTTTTGCTCAGAATTAATGGTTGGGTGCTAGGTTTAGAGAAATTAACACCAAGTGGCCCATGCATGCTCCATACATGTGTACAAAATGGTGATGTGGACACCTCTGTGATGATGTGGCATCCCTGCCATCGTCCACTGTGTTGGTACAGATTCTAATGCAGTGACAGATCCCAATGTAGGTAGATATGGCGAAACATAGGTATACAAATCCCATTGCAAGTACATGGATTTTGAGGCAATATAACAGATCTCGGGGCATGGTTCATGGATCCCAATGTGGAGCGCCCATGTATAATGATGAGTTAAGTTTCAAAACAAGTCATTAGGCGATGCACATTAAGTAATCTTTTCAAACAAGATCTTAACATAGGTTAATTTTATAAATTGCCTATGCTTACCATGGTGGGACAACTTTACCCCTATTACATGTGTCGATTCCTAGGACATAAAGTATTTTTTGAGTCACTTGGTTAGAGATAGATAAAATTGATGAATAACTTATGGAAAAAGGAAGGGGAACCTTATGTTTTGACCCTTAAAGTCATATGTAGTGATGTATTGTTGAAATATTGTAACTTCGAAGAATATTCTAATTATATTTGAGTTATTGTCTTATAGATCAAATCCCCTTTTGCGGATTGATCATGTCGGGTCTTGTATAAGATCAAATCCCCTTTTGTGGATTGGTCAAACCATATTTATATGGTGGTATTTGTAAAGTTGGCCCCTAGTGTTTATAAAGTGGTTTTAACCACTTCTAGAAGAAGTTGGCCCTACCATGTGAAGAGACATAACCCTAGCGCCTCCTCAACTAGTATTTATATGCGAGGATGGCGCCTCACTTACACACACTCACACTCACTCATCTAGTGCGCATATCTTGAAGGCTGTTGCAGTTGCAGGAGGAAGGAGAAGAGAGGGGCATGCTCAGTCTTAGTTTATTCTTGGTTTTTTGGTCTTAGTCTTGGCATTGTATTGGCAATCTATTATTGAGGAAGTTTTGCCGAGTTTTCTCCCCCATGAGGGTTTCCCAGGATAAAACGCTGCGTACCTTGTGGTTGTGTTTCTTTTAGTGATCCTCTTTATGCTATTGTTTTAGAAATATATTGAATGCTCATGTAATTTGGAAATAACCTAATAACAACATTAAAACTTAACATGATATCAGAGCTTGACTAAATATAGCACGTTTCACTGGGTATCTAAAAACGTCACTATTGTCATACAAGGAAATTAGGGCTTTTTACTGAAGATGAATTTTTGACCAAAATCTATCTTGGGAAGTGCGCCTTGCCCTAGCGCATCTCTTGGCAGCTTGAGCGAACATTTTCAGTGGCCAGATTCTCTGGAAAGTGAAACCCTAGTTTTTGTTGGTACCAGAAAACTAGAAAACCAAGAAACCAAAAGTACCCATCCAAATTTGCACAGGTCAAGTTTCAAGGGGTAAAACTTGGATTTTTCTGAAACAGTCAGCTCCAGCCAATTCGCCTCAGCCCATCGCATCTCCTGGTAAGTTCAGATTCATTTTCTGAGCACTTTCATTTTCTGGTCATTTTCCTAGCTATAGGTCAAGATGTCTACAAGCGCCAAGCTTGTTGAGAAGTTAGGTGTGGAAAATTTCCGTGCCTGGAAGTACATAATTTACAAGAAGGATAAAATTCATAAAAGAAAATGTACCAGAACCCGAAGAAGATGAAGCCAAAGAGAAGTACAAGAAGGATATGATTAGGGCGAAAAGAATAATTGCAGATTCCATTAAAGACCACTTGATCCCTCGAGGGTCTTCTAAGAATACTCCAAAAGATATGTTTGATGGCCTAACGAGAATGTATGAAGGAAAGAACACCAATCGAAAGATGAACTTGAGAACCCAACTCAAGAATACAAAGACGTAGAAAGGAGAAATAGTTCAAGACTATTTCTCTAGGGTTTCTTAATTCAAAGAACAATTAGAGGCAATTGGAGTAAACTTGGATGAAGATGAACTTATAATGACAACTCTTAATGGTCTCCCAAGGCCTTGGGATGCCTTCATCCAAACTATTTGTGCAAGAAAAGAGAAACTCCAATTTGACAGTTTAAGGGAAGAATGTGTTCAAGAAGAACCAAGAGTAGCCAATTGAGAAGCCGTCCTATTAAGAGATGAAGATCAAGCCCTAGCTGCTCATGCTAAAGGAGGAAAGAAAAAGTCTCATTTTCAAAAGGAGACCCACTTTCATAAAGAATCTCACCCCCCAAAGAGATTCCAGAAATATCATAAGGGTCAAAGAAAGGGAAAAGATTTCTCCTTTTAT
>JASDQU010108287.1:91649-103077 GCA_032191745.1 Picea mariana
CAAAAAGTGTGATTTAATGTTCACTTTACCAAAAAGTGACATTTTGCACTTTAACCAAAGTCAAGTACAAAATAGAACATAAAGTACATAGGACAAAGGCAAATGTCTCTCCCACATGTGCTAAGAAGGGATAACACATGGGGAACACCTCCCAAGGTACACAAATCAACACAAAGTGCCTTGGATGATGTGACCAGTGCCTAGGGATCCGTGAATTCCCTCGAGATCTATGAAATTGCCTTGGGAATTGTGTCTCTGCAAGTTGAACTGTATAATCATCTCTAAGAGTCCATAGCCAAAGTGTAACAAATACATAAAGGGGATCCATACTTAGGCATAATGTTGAGAATGATAGCTCAGAAAAAATTACTTCGAGATATTTTCGAAAAAGTGATTTTCGAAAAGTAATTTTGTTTTTGAAAAAGTAATTCTATTTTGTAATTCACTTTAGTGAAAAAGTGAATGTCTTATTTTTAGCAATTGAGTCTAAAAAGTGTATTTCATGCATGCATGACTTGGAGTAATCTCAAAAACTGATTAGGGTTTTGGTCTCAGCTAAAACTATATAGAGAGGTCAAGATAGAGAGTTCAAACACACAAGAACACTTGAGTAGCTGAGCCGGTTAAGCGCAGAGAGAGAGAGAAAGAGGAAGTAGTCGGTAAAGAGGCATTTCGAGGCAACACGTAGTCCCGTTTAGTGATCCGTATAGTTCCTTACAGGTGCAAAGAAGTCCATCCAGTCGTACGAACAATACTGCATGGATTCGTACGATCATACAAACAAGTCCATATGATGGTACAAATAGGTCGTATAGGTTGTCCTACAGGTTGTACAACATTTTTTTGTTGTTTCTGGATTTTTCTTGCAGGTTGTACCTCTCTGTCAGGTTGTACAAGCTTCGTTCAAGGTGATTTTCGATAACTGTGTAGCGCTGTTTTTTGGGTAGATTGTGGAGGTTTTTGTTGATGCTTTTGTAGCTTAGGGAGGTATTCCCACAAGTAGCCATGGTATCAGGCATGTGGGAATCTTCGTTGGCACTAGATTATACTTTTGTTTTAGTGAAAACTCCCTTGGGATGAAGCTAGGGCTTCATGGGCTTGGTGATGGGCTTTGTGGGCTTGTGTTGGGGCTTCACACCCACAAAGAGAAATTAAATATTCTAAGTTAATGTTGAGTTTAGAAGGGGTTCCTAAACTCTATACCCCTATATAATGAGAGGAGAGATTGTGACAATCTTCATTGTGTCATTATGGAGTTAGGATAAGTGAGTGAGTACTTGTGCTAGGAGCTTGGAAATTTCAGCAAGGGTAAGTTTGAAATTTTGACAAATCTGGCCTAGTGTTTCTTGGAGATTTTCTGTTTCTATTTTTAGCCGAGGAAGGCCTCTGTTTCAACCAAGAGAGGCCACACGTGTGAGAAGAGAGGTGAAGCAGGGCCAACACGTGTGAGGAACTAGTACAACTGCACGTGTGAAGGGAAGGTACATTCCGCACGTGCAAGTACAACAGTCCGTACAGTCACACGTGTGGTATGAACAAGATTGTATAGTCACACGTGTGAGCAGAACATAACAACCGCATGTGTGAAGGGTTTTGCAGGCCACACATGTGATTTTCTTGGGTAGGTACAGGTTGACATTAGTAGGCGGTATAGGTGACTTGTAGTAGGTTTGCAAAATGGGAATTTGTCTTGGGATTTTGCACTGTTTGGTTTGCTGATTTTTCTGATTTTGGGAGGACTGATTTGTCATCAGTTTTGGTGAATTTGTCAACTGTTGAGTCTATTGATTTTGCCCTCAGAAATTTCTGAATTTGACAATTTACAGAACATAAAATTTTGTGTCTAAAGTGCATGATTGATTTATCTCTTATCTTGTTGTTTCCGTTGCTGTAATTTTCTGTCAATTATTTTAGTGTAAAATTGTTTAGTGAAAATAGCTATGGTTTACTGTTTGAAATCACTTGGAAGTGATTTTCAGATCTGAAATTAGTTGCATATGAAAAATTGACAGTTTTCTTGTAAGTTTTTCGAAGGAATGAAAAGTTGATTTGAAAGAGTAATAACCCGTGCATGTGTGAAATTAATTTTTATGCTTCCACTATTTGATTGCCAGCTATTGTGTGATTAATGGTATGGTCTGAAATTTATTTTTGCATTAGTTAATTTCAACAATCTACTTGTTTGTTTGAGATCATAAGGACTTTAGTCACCTAGGGCTTGAGAATTTTCACATGTTATCAGAGCTTATTTCTTTGATTTATATTCTCTAGGATTTGTAGCGGTAAATCAATTACAGGGAAGGACCAACAGTGAGAGGGTTTCAAAGTTTTATTTTTCAGATTTGGGAGTTTGTGCAATAGATCTCAGAGATGGAAGCAATGTGCCTCAAGTTTGAGGACAAATTGGATGGTGCCTTGAATTTCTTATCATGGAAGGTGAGGGTTACACTCTTGCTAGAAGAGAATGATCTCTGGGATATTATCAAGAGCGTTGTGAGTCCGCCTACAGATCTGCAACAGTTGGTAGCTCACAACAAGAGGGAAGTGAAGGCCAAGCGGATGATCTTGGATGCCATAAATGATCATTTGATCCCTCATGTATCTGAGAAGAAGACAACCAAGGATATGTTCGATGCCCTCGTAAGTCTTTACCAGAGTCAAAACATTAACAAGAAGATCGTATTGCAGAACAAACTTAGATCCATACTGATGACGAGATCAGACACAGTCACTGGTTACCTTATGAAGATCACACAGATTTGTGATCAAGTTNTCCCCCCGTCTTGGTGGAACATTGGTAATTTTCTCTCAATTATTTCAATGTAAAATTGTTTAGTGAAATTAGATATGGTTTACTGTTTGAAATCACTTGGTGTTAATGTTTATGCCATTATTATAGTTCTTTGCATTTCAATAGATAAGAGCATCATAAGAACAAGATCACTGAGAAATACACATTCACAAGAGACACAACATTTATCCTGGGAAACCCTCTAGGGAAGAAAACCCAACAAAACTTCCTTATCATAAATAGCTTATACAATGTTCAATAGATAACTCAAACCAATACAGATAGTCCTCCCCAAGAGATGTGCCACTCTTCTCCCTCTCTCCAACTGGTAATTGCAGCTTGCCACATAAGAGAATGAGCAAGTGAGTTGTGTGTTAGAAGTGAGGCAAGAGCCTCCTATATATACAAGACTGGCATGTGTGAGAGGGTGTCACTGGCAGGGCCGACTTCTCACTCTGGGTGGGTAAACCCACCTTTAATTAATTACGGGTCTTCAATAGTAATTGTTGGGTTCGACTTCTTATTCTGCCCTTTGTAATTGTCTGATGACCAATCTGCAAAAGGGATTTGGTCCTTATACAATTACCGACATGATTAATCCACAATGGGGATTATTCCAATAACAATAATAATAATAATGACATGATTAATCCGGAATGGGGATTTAATCCAATGAATAAAATAATAATAAGAATGCTCTTCGTAGTTACATTATTTCAACACTTGGAAGTGATTTTCAGATCTGAAGTTAGTTGCATATGAAAAATTGACAGTTTTCTTGTAAGTTTTTCGAAGGAATGAAAAGTTGATTTGAAAGAGTAATTACCCGTGCATGTGTGAAATTAATTTTTATGCTTCCACTATTTGATTGCCAGCTATTGTGTGATTAATGGTATGGTCTGAAATTTATTTCTGCATTAGTTAATTTCAACAATCTACTTGTTTGTTTGAGATCATAAGGACTTTAGTCACCTAGGGCTTGAGAATTTTCAGATGTTATTAGAGCTTATTTCTTTGATTTATATTCTCTGGGATTTGTAGCGGTAAATCAATTACAGGGAAGGACCAACAGTGAGAGGGTTTCAAAGTTTTATTTTTCAGATTTGGGAGTTTGTGCAATAGATCTCAGAGATGGAAGCAACGTGCCTCAGGTTTGAGGACAAATTGGATGGTGCCGTGAATTTCTTATCATGGAAGGTGAGGGTTACACTCTTGCTAGAAGAGAATGATCTTTGGGATATTATCAAGAGCGTTGTGAGTCCGCCTACAGATCCGCAACAGTTGATAGCTCACAAGAGGGAAGTGAAAGCCAAGCGGATGATCTTGGATGCCATAAATGATCATTTGATCCCTCATGTATCTGAGAAGAAGACAACCAAGGATATGTTCGATGCCCTGGTAAGTCTTCACCAGAGTCAAAACATTAACAAGAAGATCGTATTGCAGAACAAACTTAGATCCATACTGATGACAAGATCAGACACAGTCACTGGTTACCTTATGAAGATCACACAGATTTGTGATCAACTTGCAGCAGTTGGGGAGAAGGTTAAAGATGCAGAGTCAGTCAATATGGCACTGAATGGATTCCTAGTTTAATGGGAACCATTTGTCAAAGGTACTCGTGCTTGGGAAAACCTTCTTGACTTTGAGAGGCTTTGGGATGACTGTATCCAAGAGGAGACTCGAATGGAGTCAAAGGTCCACAAGGAGGATGGTGAAGAAAATCGAGCTCTATTTGGTCAGTCAAATAAGGGCAGAGGTAAAGGTCCCATAAAAGGTAAAGGAAAGACTGAGGAGTGAAGCTCACAACCAGAAAAGGACTTGAGTAAAACCAAGTGCTTTAATTGTCATAAGTACGATCATTATGCATCATAGTGTTTAGATAAGAAGGGTAAAGGGGAGCAACAATAGAAGTAGGTAGTAGCCTCTACAGAAACTCAGATGAATGAGTTTGCTGCCAAGTTTGAGAAAGATTTCACGTTGGTATCTTGCCTTTCTACCGACACGATTCCTAGGAATGCATGGTATGTGGACAATGGGGCATCTCGACATATGACATCAGACCGACTGTTATTTTCTAGTCTGGAGAAGTAGGACTTAGGAGCACAAGTTGAGCTTGGTGATGATGCCAACTACCCAGTAGCAGTAGTTGGTGCTACTCCCTTCCAACTTGATTTGAGTAATTCTTTAGATTTTGACGAGGTCTTGTCTGTTCCAGGTCTTAGGAAGAATTTGCTTTAAATTTAGGTCATGGAGGACAAAGGCATTGCAGTTGAGTTGAAGAATCAACGAGTCCTCATTAGATCGAAGGAATCTAGCCCAGATTAAACTAAGGTGGATTAGAAAAGGTAGTACGTACAGGTTGCATGGTGAACCTATTCGAGCCTTGGTTCATAACAGTGACAACTTGTGCGAGTTGTGGCACAAGAAGATGGGGCACCTTCATCACAGGGTGTTGCCTATTCAGAGGGAGATAGTCATAGGTCTTCTAGAGTTCAAAGTTGAGCAACATAGTGTATGTAGAGGGTGCACGCTTGGCAAGCATGGCAAGGTTGCTTTCCCAAGAAGCAAGCATAGGTCTAAGAAGATTCTAGACCTGGTGATAGAGAATGGGGAGCAGGAAGCTCCGAAGGTTGAGCTAGGATCATTATAGATTTCCAAAGTAGTACATTAAATCAAGTGGAGAAGGGAAGACAGTAGCCCCTTGTAGGTTTTTCTGGAAGCCTCGATGGTTCAGTCAGACATTAAGGGATGCTTAGGAGCATGTTGAGACTCCTAAGAGCACATTTAGAGAGTGCAGACCTTTTGAAGAAATTTCTAGACTATATGATTGTATGATAGATTTGTAACCACCATAACTCGCTCAATATTTGTCACAATTTCTATTATGACCACAATTGGAAAATCTTGTAAGCAATCTGCATCTATTGGCAGTCATCTAGTAACAATCCAAGCAATTTGTCAAAATATGCTTATGAGCTAGGACTACCCTCCAAATCTCCTTCAAAAGTGTATCTCATTGATTGATTTGCAAGCAATGGTCTATGAGTTGTTAGAAAAGCTCCTTGAACATAAGGCGACCTGAACATGTTTTCCAACGCATAGATGCAGGTGCAAGATTAACAAATTAATCCACTAGATCCACAAAGCAAGGGGATGGTCCCATCAAAATAACAATAAAATAATCTCATGCGTCAACATATGTGCTATCAAGAGTAAAACAAGGCAACACTCCTCTAGAAATGGTGGTCTACAAGTACTATCTCCAAGTCAAGCCCAAAATTTCATGAAGATACATCACGCAAACCATCCATATGCATGATAAAGATCGCATGTGTTCCCTCATGGAATATGAAGGGTAACAAAAACCATAAGAATGGATAGCATGCCATTTATTGTATAGTTGTCTGATGCTTATTGTTGCTAAAGGAATTTAGTTACAGTGCAGATCCTACATAAACTTTTATGACTGTAGATGATTGTTATAATAAACCAAGAGAGATAAGACCAATATCTAGATTAGGATTGCTAAGATTCACACGATAGTTTTGTTGAGGCCTCAGAGAGAAACTATTTGTGATGTTTTTGGTAGTACTTGTGAGGATCCATTATTAAATTATAATAAAATGGATCAAGGCCATTTAATCCATTAAGGACAAAACATTATAAATGATATGAAAGTAATGATTACAATTGACATTGTGATGTCTTTATATAACATTTCATCGATGCCTCGGGAGGAATATTCTTGACCCTAGGGAAAGGTGCTTATTTATTAATATTTGAACCGAGGCTTAAATTATATATATATCCTAGTTAATAAATATAAGTCTATATAGTATATACTTACGTATATGAGAAGTTACCTCCACTTGAGAAGCTTCGCCCACGAAGCAATAATAAGAATGAATGTTCATGTTCAACTTCCATTGCGAATCAACAAGATATTGTATACTAGTTTTAGCGCACAAAGGCTTAGATTCATTATGAAAACTAGCAATTAGGTCCCGTGAGCGATCAAAAAAATGTCATACATACAACGATGATTCAAGTAATAATGAGTAAAGGATGTTACAACAAAAATGATGCATCGGAAGTCTCAATCCTTGATTTCATTAGGTATGAGATATTGAACGAAAATTGCTTCGTTCCTTTGTGAACCATCACGGGCTTGAGAAGTAGTGATCAAAACTTTATCAATGTTTGTGGCTCCACTCAATTTATCATCAATATTGAAAGTTGTCTCAACTACTTGAGATGCGTCCTACTCATCAATGCAATCTTCGTTATCTTTTTTCATATGTGCTTTTATATATAAATAGTTTCTCACTACCTCAACCCTATCCACTAGTGGTCCCAACATTAATGAGTACCAACTATCTAGTGGCCTTTATTCCATAAGAATGATCCTTTACATTAATTAGCCACAAACCAACTACCTATTGGGCTTTATTCAAAGAGGATAGGCCATACATTAACGAACTAACTCCTAAGTACCCATTGTTATTGTCCCCATTTTGTGGGTAATTAAGGAGATTATGTCTCGAGGCCCTCAAGTTGCAGATATGGAGTGTCGATAGACTACATGACTAGCAATATCAATTTGCACAGATGGAGACCCTTCTCACCACCACAGAGGTCGTAGATTTTCAGATGGCATCCAGCACAGCAACTGGCTTCTGGAATGCAGTGGGCCTTGCTCTATGAGGTACAAGTTAGGTATTATGGTGAGTATCATTTCAATATTTGAGGCATTTGAGTACGATGTATCTTATGCTTTGACCATGAAGGAAGTGACTTGGATGCTTGACATGTGGCTTTTGGAAACCTTTCTACAGTCCTCCATCACCGACGACCTTCTCCTAATACCAAAACGTTCCCTAAAGGGGTGATGTCTTTATAAACTAGGGCTTTCTTTGTGCAAAAAGTGAAATTAAAGTGAATTGTTTAATATTACTTCGTAAAAAGGGGAAAGATTAGGGTTGTTGACTCCTAGTCTTGTGGTTTACCCTTAATTATGTGGACAAACTATCTTAGTGACATTTTGTATAAATAAGAGATCATAAGATCTCATTTGAACATAACTCTCCCTCTTGTGAGAAGTACTTGGACCGAAATTTTCGCTACACTTGGAGTGTTTTGCCTCTTGTGCTATGGAGTGAATGTCTTTTGGTTATGGTTGATGATGATGATGATGATGATGCACTATCTCGTGGAGGCCATTTCTAGCTTATTTTGGTGGTTTGCATTGGCATGTTAAGGCGTTTTCTTGAAATGGTATGGTTCTTTACCTTGTTATTATCATTGGTAATTCAATTTAAGGCTGTTTTGGCCAAGGCTAGATAGGGAGGATAAGGATATACACCCCTACCCTAGTTTCCACCATTATTATCAAGCCTTTAAAGTTATTTGCAAGGGTTTTGTTGAGGAAGTAAGAGGATTTACACCCCTCAATTTCAAACCCTAGCTAGGCTACCTACCTTGGGAAGTAAGTGGGTTTACACCCCCAAGGGTTTAGTAGTCCTAGCTATTTCTTTTTGACCCCATTAACCCATAACTAAAGGCACTAATCATGCATTGGAGAAACAAAATATTGCATTGGGAAACATAATTTCTTGTCTTATTAAATTTTTCCAACTTGGATTGTATTCCTTGTGCTTAGAGCACCTCACAGCCACTAGGGCATCACCATCAAAGGGGTAGTTCTTGCTGCTGTTACAAATTTGCGTCTTCAACCATTAGGGCTGCAGAAACCCTAATCTAATTGTTGAATAACTTTCTAATCAACCACTGGAAATTGCCCAAAGTTTGCATAGTTACACTTCTTGGCCTAGCCCACTTTTTAGCAAAGTTTGGAGGAGTTTTAGTGGCTGATTTTCTTGCTGTAATAAGTTGATTGTTACAGCCATAAGGCTGATATATATTGCTGCAGAAAGTGTTTACAACAGCCTTATCTTATCATGCTAGTATCTTTGTTTGTAATCTTGAGTTTTGCTAGTGTTTAGCTAGTCTTTCTCTTGTATCTTTCACTTGATTTCTAGCATTTGTCTTGCAGCTTATGGTGCCATTTTATTGCTGATATACATTGTTACTAACAGCTGCTATTAGGGACAACAGGCTTAACTTGCTTGTCCATTTGGTTATATTGCAATATATGCTTGTTTTTCTTGTGTCTCGGCCAGGTACTTCACTATTAGCAGGTCACTTAACATATTTGGCAATGCTTGGACCTTCCCAAGACTCTTTTCCAAGACCTTCATATCATTTAGAATTGATCTCTAGGGACATCCTCTCGATCTTCATCCTTTTCCATCTCATTCCTCCTAGGGTCACCGGGATTCCCCCCTTGAGGTGACTACCTCACCTCTAAAGTGACGGGGACACCTTCCTAAGGTGACAGTGGGTAGGTGCCCTCCTAGTTGTCGCCATTTTGGTGGTTGGGTCGGGCTTTGCCCAACCTACAACTTGTGCGATAATACCCATAACTATGGAGGTTAGGTTAGGATCTTAACACAAACTAAGTGTTTTTTGTTGTGATGTTGTGCATCTTTCTCTTGGTGCTCAGGTGTATATGTTCTCCTTTTTGTTCTTTTAAGGATGGGATTTTCCTTGTAACCCCGTTATTCATGACATCATGTGATGCAACTCTCTGACCTCTGATGTACTTACTTGTCCCTTGACATAATATAAGTAGCATTTCAAAAAAATTAAATCACTGCCATTGTTAAGATACATACTTTTGGAGCTTTAGCTTATTGGATTCAAGTGCGCCTTGTTTCTATTTTGATATGTACCCCTTGGTGGAGTATGAATCATGCCTTGTTTTTATGTGGATATGTTTAGGGCTTTTGCACTGTTTGGAGTATGTTTTTTGCTTCTGGGGTTCAACTGTTTATAGTGGACTGATTGGAGTATGGGTTTTTGCCCAAGGGGGAATTCTCCTAAATATAAGATTTTTATTCTTTTTAAAACCTGCATGCACTTCATTGACTATTAATATCTGAGAGGTGATAAATGTATGCTTATAAATTTGGATGGTCTCAATTTATGTACGAGAAAAGGAAATATGGCATTTTCTGTTTCAGTGTAAATTTCTAAGCTGTCTATTATAATTTCACAGGTACAGAAAATTGATGTGGACTATGACAGGACATCAAAAGAAGTAGATGTTAGAATTCTTAAAGAAACTCTTTGGGAGCGCATTCAAGACTTCTCCATAATCTCAGAAGAGGTATACCATTTGACTAAAACATGTTGGTCAGATTTGACAGGGTATGCATTGGATATTGTATTACCAGTGTAGAATAGTATGTCCTTTGTTTTCTTTGTAACCTGAACAGGGCGGGTCCCTTTAGAATGAATATGAAGTTGCTTCAAGACTCGAGTCCATTTATGAAAGGATACTACTGAGAAGTAAGAAAAGCACAATTGTATTCATCATGCAGGCGTTGCACTCAAGATTACAAGATTAGGATATATTCTATTCTCATTGTTGGAGCTTTAGCTTTCAAACAACAAATTCAGCTTTTGTGCTTAACTGGAAATTGGAAGGCATTGTATCTGTACAGGAAGTTTTCAATGTCAGTGACCATTCTAGAGAAATCTTTATGGTAGATTTAGCTTTGCATTCATTGAGATGGGCTTCTTTCACGACTGATCATCCTTTAAATTATGAAGTACTAGATGGATTAATGCAGTGAATCAAATGCTATACTAATTTTTCAGATATCTCCCTGGGAAAGCCCTGTCTATTTATAATAGTCATGTACCACATTATTGTAATTAGTGAACATAGATTCTATTAAAACTGTGATTACTTCTAATAAACTGATTTATCTGTATATGCATGAAAATAATGCATAGAAGTGAGCATCCCTCCTAAATTCTAGAATGGATATCAAGGGTGGTTATTACTAAGTCGCTAGTAACAATCCACATTAATTGCAAATCAGCCATCGTGACGGATTTCTACTATAATGCCTTGGTTCGATTTAGGAAGGTGGTTATGAACTCTGTAATCTTAGCAAGGGTGTTTTTGGGGGCTTGTATAGGTCAGTTTTCTTGCTTGGTTCTGGTGTAGATTTAAACCACTGGCTCTTCCTCTTTTGTGATGTGGGAGTTTTTCACATCTCAATTTTCACTGAAAGCTGCAAACAATCAGTTAGGTGTTTAGGGGTGGCTGACAGATTTGTGTATGCTGTATATCTGTAATTAACATACCCTTGTCTGATAATCATGTAAGAAATAGTGGATAATTGGGAGAGTTGGTGAAGTACAATTATTTTGAACCACCAAGGTTGAAGTGCTGAAATGGAAGTGTTGACATGGAGTTGACACTGGCAGTTGGGAGTCAGATTGTGGATGGTGACATGGAAAGACGTGCACAAATTGTTTGCAGACCTACACTGGAGGCTTGTAGATGTGATGATGTGGAAGCTTGGATGCGTAGAAGAAGATTGCAGAGTTGCAAATGTTAGGTGTGGATCTGTAGATGAAGGACTTGCAAAATATTCGTGTTGTGGACCTGCAAGGTGTAGAAATATTGAGGTCCTATGAGGCTGCCATCTAAGGTCTGTCCTTGACCTTAGTATGGCTCTAAGTTTCAACTGTATGGCTGTCTTCTTTTGCTGTTTT
>JASDQU010108288.1:42175-61018 GCA_032191745.1 Picea mariana
CCCCCCCAATTTCATAAAACCACCATTTTTCCAGTTTTCTTCCGATGCAGATTCTGGGAAAACAAAAACGAATTTTTTAAAAAACGAGAGAGGATTTTCTTCGTAACGGGATGAAGAACAAAAACCTCTCTCATTTTTTTCACAGGTGCCACCATTTTGTATAATTGAAGCTATCTTTCAGCCTCATTTTTCAGATTTCCGATTTTTCCTGTTACAGTCCCTATTTTGTGGGAGGTGTTTCGGTGAGCTGGAGATGAAATTGGCGAAATGGAAGGAGGTTTTTTTCCAACAAATGCTCATATACAATAAAATCCTCCAGATTGTGCACACGTGTCACTGATAAGGAGAAACAAATGTCTAAGTGGACTCCTATTTTGCAGAAATTCAACCCGTCTTTCATGGCGGACAATTAAGGAGTTTTAGGGATTTTTATTCCTATTTTTGGCCGAGGTGGTTGAATTTGACCTCCTGAGCTTTGAGAGAGTCCATTTTATATATTTTAATAAGTAAAATGTGCATTGGTTGATCATTGAGCTCTGGTTTCATGCCCCACAGGGGATACTTTGTAATTCTCCAAATGATTTTCCAGAACTAAAAGTTGTAGCTGCAAGATTCTTGTGTTAGACTCACTGGTGATGTTTTTCCTCTCTGGGTAACTATCTTCTTACTATGTAAATCCATTTAATTTTTTCCCTGCTCCAATCATTAAAATAAAGATTAAGAACAAAACTTGTTTTTTGCACTCTCTTTCTGGTCTTTTAATGATCTGCATGTTTTCGTCTGAAGTTGAGCATAGGAATTCTTACCTGCTCCTCTTCTTGATGGATTTTCCCTTCTTTTCCTCTACTCCACTTTCATTTAATTCAATTTGATCTAGTAGTATTTCTATCCTTCCCTATGGAGACAATCTTTTACATCTGAGATAGATTCATTTTAAAAAAGGTAGACCCCATGGCCCAATGGAAATGAAAATTTTCAATCTCCCATATACTTCAAATTCAAAAGCAAACCCCATACTTCATAACTAGCCTAACATCCCTTCCAAATAAAGCTATATCAGATAGAGAGATCCCTCTCTGAGTCTTGGAGGGCTGGATCTAATACTCAAATTGGTTTTGATGTTGCCTCTGTGACTGCCTCCACAGCCTTGGGAAAATTACAGAGTGATAACAGGTACCTAAATCACTATTCTTCGGATTGGTTGGGTGGTTGTCCAAAATTTGATGGTGACCATTCCTTGGCCATATCTCACATTGTGAAATTAGTCAAATACATTTCAAATATCAACATGCTACATGAATATGTGTTGGTGAGGATATTTACTTACTCTCTATAGTCACAAAAGGATTGGATTATATATGCTTGCAAGCCAAGAATTATATCTTCTATTGCAGATTTCTTTAAATAATTTCTCAAGCAACGAGATCCTAGATTTCAAAGGTATGAAGAAACTCTTCAGGATATTGTGGCAACCCTTAAAGAAGATATTTTTGAACTTTTTGAAGATACCTTTGAAGAATACAATGGGTTTTGTGAGAAACTAACCAAATATTTATATGACATGGATTTCTTTCTCAATATTTATATTGAAAAAAGAAAATAACTTGATTCCATTTTGCAAGCCTACCAAAGCAACCCAAGGATTTCCTTTCCTAGGAGCTCCTTGCGAGGTATGAGGTAGTAAATTCACTACGTGTTGTTGTGGAAAATAAGTTTGGAAATAAGAAAATGCAAATGAACCCTCATCTGGAACCCTTAATCAACAATCAATTGATTATTTTGTCTAATAAAGTGCTAGAAATTGACATAGCATAGGATGATTGGGAAAATGCATAATAATGAGAGCATGAAGAAGAAATTATTTGTTGATGTTTTGGTAGCTGCAAGAGGTAGTAACCTCTAGTATAAACTTTGTTCTTAGAATAAAATAATTCTGGAAGCAAGAGAACCATTACAAAGATGTGGAAATACCCTAGAAGAGAAGTCATCCCAAGGAGAATAATAATAAAGATTTAGAAGGCTCCAGAAAGAGAAGTCGACCCCACATGAAAAGTCACTTGGACAAGATATTGTAAATAGAGGTAAGGTGATACCTCATTTGGAAAATATTACTCACTTAGTTAGGGCGAAAGTCTTAGGAACATCAGTTGCAGCAGTTAGGGCGCAAGTCTTTCTAGTATCTCTCTCTTGTGTGCTTCTCTTGGTATTGTGATGTTGTTGCATCCATGTTGGAATTTATGGTTAAGCTAGCCATTGTGCTAGGGTTTATCTATTGGTTCTAGAGTGAAATTTTCAGAATCTATCTAAGAAAAGGTTACTGTGCTCAGGGGTGGCATGTGTAAGTGCCTATGGTTGGGTGACAATGGTGTAACATTTTCTATGGTTAAATGAGCATACCAAAATTTTAACATGGTATCAGAGATGGTATCCTTTAGAATAGTCTAACCACTAGAAGGAATATTGTCAGTTTCCCCTATTGTCAAGCTCATTGAGCACTTACAAGCCACCAAGAAGGTCATCTAAGGAGGGCACATCTTTCCCCTGGATCAGATCTCCAAAATTCAAAAGTTGGAAAATTAGGGTTTCCTCATAAAACCTCAGGTCAAGACATTTGGGCATTTAAAGAATGAAGTTTTAGAAAATACTTAATTGGTCCCCAAATACTCAATTTGGGAAACATTAACGATGTCTCCTATAGTATATGACAACTCAAATGGGACATCAACAATGAGACTCCAGGTTTTCATATTAGGTTTGCATATCAAGTTTGATATTTTATATTGATACAACTTAAGTAAATGTTGTAACTAGAATGACAATATTTAAAGTTATATTATTGCTATTGCTATAAAAAAAATTGTAACACTTAACAATTGTTGGTATGATGACCATTGAGTAAAATATCATTGTTTAGTATTAATGATGCACTTGTTTACAAGATAAATTGATCTCCTCTAGGAGATGTTCTTGGTTGTTGAATTTGGAAGGTTATCCTGTAAATTCCCGGGTAGGTTATCATGGGGGAATGATTGGTCACAACACTGGAAGAGTTTTGTTCTTATTTTTTATTATTATATGTTTTTTTGTTTTTTTGTCTCTTGTTCTAGGCAGGTCACAAGTGATAGCTCTGATAAGGAGCTACAATGACGATTTTTCCCGTTATTTTTATTTATTTATTATAAGATTATTATTCTTATCTGTTGTTTTCCCTTGTTGTTACTCTTGTTCCAGGTAGGTCACATGTGATAACTTTGAGAAGAGCTATAGTGACGGTCTCTAGTTTGAGACATGGATTAGACTATCCAGATAAGAAGTTATATAAACGACCTTATACATCCATGTACCTAAGAAGGAGAGGAAGAAGAAGGGTACTTTTGCGGGATACAAAGTATCTCATATAGAGATGATTGTAAGGAGCATAAGAATCCAAAGATAGATCCCTATAGTTTAGTTGATCACTCTTCATATCACCAGGAAGAGTCTGTAGAGCCAAAAGGGCCTACCCAGGATTATTGTAGTGATCAGGAAGAGACCAACATGGTCCTATGATAATTTGCAAGATGAAAAGGGGGATACATATATATGGCATTGATAAGCCATATCATGAGGAGGAGCAGGTGGCCCCACCAAGTACTAGCTCAGAAGGAGATAGAGTTCAAAGAGATTCAACCCTCGCAATCCAGTATGGAGGATAAGCCTCCCCAAGACCATTCATAGGAGATCAAACTTCAGAGGAGGTCATCACATGCAGAGGGAGCATATGTCTCCGAAGATTATATAGAATCAGAGGGAGTCAAGCTTTAGAGGGACCATGGAGACTCAAAGTGAGCTTGATCTCAGAGAGAAACAATGGCTTAGAGACTTTCATTCAGAATTTATTCCTCCTTATATTCATATGGGAGGGAGAGACGTCTTCGAAGACTATCAGATAGGTGCCATGAGTTGAGGAGGCTAGATTAAAGCTTCAAAGGCTTTGAGGAGATATGATATCTCCTAAGAAGATTCCCTTGTTTTAATGATAGAGGAGAAAGCTAGTTAGAACGATTGGAATATGGATTTTTCCTTGTATGGATTGAAGAAAGAACCTAGGGAATGGTATGGTAGAATTGACAGTTTCCTGATGAGCTTGGGATTTACCAAGAGTAAAGAAGATTCCAACCTTTACTACAAGGTTGAGGATAGTGGAACAATGATATTGTTGTTATATGTGGATGACCTTTTTATAACAGGGAATGAGAAGCTCATCGCTGAGTGCAAGAGAAATATTGCATCAGAGTTAGAGATGAAAGACCTGGGTATGATGCATTATTTATTGGGTCTAAAGGTGTGGCAGAAACAAGTCGAGATTATCCTTAGCCAAGGAAAATATGCAGTAGAAATCCTGAAGAGATTCGAAATGATGGATTGTAAAACATGCCTACACCAATGGTGACAAACTTGAAGTTATCGAGTGATACTTATTAAGATATAGTGGATGTCACCATGTATAGGAAAATGATTGGTTTGTTTTTGTATTTGACTAATACTAGGAAAAATATATTCTTTGCGGTGAACACTTTGAGTCAGTATATGGTTGAACTAAGATGTTTTCACTTGATTGCAGAAAAGCATGTATTAAGGTACCTGAAGGGTACCATAGAATTTGGACTTCAATATTTTTCATATCGTAAGATAAGACTGTAAGGCTATGCTGATTCATATTGGGCTGGTAGTGTCACAGATCAGAAGAGTACATCGGGATGTCGCTTCAGTTTGGGGTCAGCTATGATTTTGTGGCTCAATAGGAAGCAGAATAGTGTGCACTCAGTATGGCCAAGAAATAATATATAGCATCATGTTTACCTAGTAGCAAAGTTGTGTGGCTTCATAAGTTTCTTGTAGGGCTGTTTGATCTCAATTTGGAGGTGAATTGTACTTTTTGTGACAACCAAAGTTGTATAAAGTTGTCTGAGAACCCTATGTTTCATGACAAGTCCAAGCACGTCAAGATCAAGTACCATTATATCCAAGATATGGTGAAAAAGGGTGTTTTGGAGCTCCATTATATTGGCACAGATGAGCAAATAACATATGTGTTGACCAAGTCTCTATAAAAGGTAAAGTTTGAGTACTTTAGTGACAAGCTTGGCGTGGTCCAGAAGGACTTCCCTCATAAGAGGGAATGATGAGTCACATATGAGATTCTAGGGGGAAGTATCTTACAAAGTGTGGAAGCAACGAGTAGTAATTTACAGACACGTTAGTTTCCCAGACTTCATATGGATTTGGTAGTAGCATAGTTTTGTGTGAACTGGCTAAACTAGATAGTTTACGAGACTCTGTATGGATTAGGTAGTAGCATAGTTCTATGTGATCTGGATAAACTGGATATTTTCCCAGACTCTATATAGATTGGTTAGTAGTGTATTTCTATGTGAACAAGATAAACTAGATATTTTACCAAACTCCGTGTGGATTGGGAAGTAGCTCA
The DNA here is from genome assembly GCA_032191745.1 of Picea mariana. Classification (NCBI taxonomy): domain Eukaryota; kingdom Viridiplantae; phylum Streptophyta; class Pinopsida; order Pinales; family Pinaceae; genus Picea; species Picea mariana. The sequence goes on from JASDQU010108288.1 coordinate 47,646, forward strand.
GTTCTATGTGAAATGACTAGTTTCCTAGATTTGAGTGAGGTAGATGAAGTCCTGTAATGACATAAGATCCGAAAGGAAACCGACACCCATAAGGTCCAAGAGGAATATGAGGTTGTGCCCACTAGAGAGATTCTATGTATGTTGATGAGGCCCTAGATGCATGACTATGACATAACCATTAGATAGTCTGTGTGTGACTATGACAGAGCATGTTTGGCTATGATGGTGATACTTGTGATATGATCTATTTGATCATGAGATAGAATGTGTGTCTATGGTGATGCTACCTATAGACCTGTCTGTAAGACCATGTGAGTCTTTCCCATGCCATGTGAGATGGTTGGTTGTGATTGAGACCATTACTTGAAGAACACCATAGTTAATACCTCCCTAGCTAAAAGGGAGTGTTGATATTTTGGTAGCTGCAAGAGGTATTAACCTCTAGTATAACCTTTGTGCTTATAATAGAAAATTATGGAAGAAAGAGAACCATTAAACAGATGTGGAGATACCCTAGAATAGAAGTCGACCCAAGGAGAATAATAATAAAGAATTAGAAGCCTCCAAAAAGAGAAGTTGGCCCCACATTAAAATTCACTTGGAAAGGCTAGTATAAATAGGGGTAAGGTGCTACCTCATTTGCACATTCTCACTCACTCAATTAGGGTGCAAGTCTGAGGAGAAACAATTGCAGTAGTTAGGGCACAAGTCTTTATGGTACCTCTCTCTTGTGCACTTCTCTTGGTAAATGTACGCTCTCTTGGTATTGCACTGCTATTGCAATCGTGATGGTATTTCTGGTTAAGCTAGCCATTGTTCCAGGGATTATCTATTGGTTTTAGAGTGGAATTGACATAATATATCCAAGAAAAGGTTATTGTGCTCGAGGGTGGCACATGTAAGTGCCTATTGTTGGGTGACAATGGTGTAACATTGTCTATGGTTAAACGAGCATACCAAAATTTTAACATTATTGAGGAAAGTCACCAAGCACATGAAGAATATGTTGATGAATAGATTCCTTATTCCATACATGAAGATTTTGAGAAAGAATTTGAAGATCAAGCACCTCAATATTTCCTTGAAGAAAAAGGACATGAAGAAGATATTTATGAAGGAAGTTATCAAAATTTTGAAGAAAATCAAGAGCCACCTCATGAATCCATTGAAGATGAAGACTTTAATGAAGCACATCATGCTGAAGAGAAATTCCATGAATAACACCTTATTGGAGAAAGAACACCTCCTCATGAAAACAAGAAATCAATATTTGTTCATCCATTTAATGAAGATGAAGGTATCCTGTTGGAATATTCACCAATACTGAGACGGGGGGGGTGGGTGAATCTGTATTGAGCACTTTTTACCACTTTTAAACAGATCAAGTAATCATCAACTTATCAACAATTTATCATTTAATGATTGCATTCAAGATATCATGAAAAATGCATAACATATAACCAAAGATACATAATACACAAGAATTTTATGTGGAAACCCAAATGGGAGAAAACCATATATTGCTTTCTTATATATCAGAAGATTGCATTCATAGGAAGCACCAACTTCCAAAAATTCTCCAGCACCAACTAGAAGGAGGCACCAACCCCTTTTTTACATTCTCCAACTTGAAGGAAGCTACAACTCCCTAGATTCTCCATCTCCAACTGCAAGGAGGCTCCAACCCCCTAGTTTACAGGATCCAAACTGAAGGAAGTTCCAACTCCTTGATTTACCAACACTGACTAGAAGGAGGCTCCACCCCCCTTTTTTATAGGCTCTGTTATTGCACTATTTGTAGCTAGGATAAAAGGCTATAATATAGAATGCCAAACTGGTGTAACAGGAACCAATCCCACCTAATGTCACCACAATGGGATGGTTCTTTCTTTTTAGGGAGGTTAGGCCCAAGGGAGATGTCCCCGGTGACCTAGGGTTTTGAAGAGGAAGAAGGATAATAAGACCAAGATAAGGTTTCACCCTTCACAAGTTACCACCCAAGCAGATAGTTCAGCCAAAGGCCAATAATGAAGAAAAACCCCCAAAGAAGTGTACCTGCCTGGAACAAAGCAACAACAAACAGATATGTGCAAGCTATTCAATGGGTTAGTACTTCATAAGAATATTTGACAAATATATAAGCAATATGGAAATAAATGTTGATGAAGTCAATGTTTATCAATATCAATGAAAAGTTATAATACTTCACCAATAAATATTGGAACAATGTAGCATTCAATGTAACCAATCAACACCTTATTCAATTAATGCCTAAACCATCATTTAATTGCTCTTAAAAAAAAACTTTGTTGTATTAAAGATGAAATAACCAATGATGACATCAGCAACTAGGGTTAGAGTAGTTAAGTTTTGAAATTCAAAGAGTTTTGAGAGTGTTGTGATCAATGTTTCACTTCAACGTTGAAGTACTTTAGATCAGTGCCTTAGGGTTTAATGGAGTCAAAGGTGAAGGACGCAAGAGTTGAAGGATGGAAAACTTCAAGGACTAGAGGGAAGAGTTTTGAGGTGTTTCTAAGGCAAGGCCTAAAAATCAAAACCCTAGGGGAGAGAGGCTCACTCTGGTGTTGCTACATCAAGGCCCCATGCTCTCTCCTCCTTCCTAGAAAAAGGGCTAGCTCAAGAATAAAGTATATAACCAAAACAAGAGGGTTTGATGAGATAAGGTGTTGCTACAGCAAGGCCTTTCAGCAAACCCTAGAAAGAGTACGACCCTAGTGTAGTAAACCTAGGCCAAGGACATCTCACTCTTCTTGGTTTCAAAATAGCACGTCTAGCAAAGAGGAAGAGGAAATAGGAGTGTAGCTATGGCTAGGCTCTTTCTTTCCTCAACAATGGCTAAAGATTTCTCTATCATGGGACATGAGACAATGACCTACTTGTGTTCTTGTCCCCTAGGGTTTTGATTCAACAATATTCATAAACATATGAAAGAAATTCAACTACAACCATTCAATCAAGAAGTTTTGCAAAAAAATACTTACAATTTACCAAGAAATAACCATGCAAACCCTAGTTGTAACACCTTCCTTCAAGAGAAACACCATAGAATGCCAAAAATGTCTTCCTTCAACAAGTGTGACTCACTTAATCAGCCAAATACCCAATATAAGGTGCAAATTTTAGACCTCCTTATGGAGTGAATGAGTGATGATGAAAAAATGAGAGTCAAAATCCCTCATTTATACAAAACCTTGACCTAATTTTACATTTTAGGTCAGGTAAAAATGCCGACAAGGCCATAATATCAAATCATATTTTTTGTACATTAAATTTTCAAATACAAACCCTAATCAAGAAAAAAGGTAAGACGTCACCCCTTTCTAGGGTGACATTATCCCCTATTAGGAGAAAGAGCAACCTCCTGAAGCAAGACATTAGCCCCTTTTGGGATCCTCCAGGCTGCCACACGTGCCAACTATCCTGTCCATATGCTAACACACTCATGATGATTTCATAAGCCTCCTGGTGACGTCCTAGGCCATCTAAAGCCAACGTCCCACTAAAAATGGGTCAATCCCCCTATGTCCAAATGTGTCAGGGTGCCTTTGGTGGAACGTCCTCTTCTTCTCTGGTGCAAAGTCTCTAATCAACCTCTGTCTTTTCTCTGACCCCTGATGGGGGTTTAACATCCATCTGGTGGGCTCTTCAGCCCCATGGAGATATGAACTGATCATCTCCCCATGTGTACTAGTCCAAATGGTATTTGTCCGTCGGGTATGGTCCTGCACATCAAAGACTACACCCTCCATGGGCTCATCAGTCACAAGGATCATAGCAATGTTAATCACATCTCATCATCAATATTATTAAACATATGCACAAAATCCCTAACACATCAATCAATAGCTCAAAGACGTTACACAAGCCTGCAATACAAGTCTGAAGAAAGAGACAAGGTGTCCTATTGGGCTAGTGTCCACAGGAAAAGGAAAGTTCCTGAAAAGACCTCATCCAAGCCATGTAAGTGGGTGATGTGGTCGGGGGATGTCCAAGCATGTGGATGCAGTGAAAGCTAAGGATGCAAAAGTGTTACCTGTGGGTGACTTTGTAGAAGGTGAGTTGTACATGTCATGGATGCATTTTTTCCAAGCCCATTCTTGCCTTTATTATTTTTATTCTTTTATTCTTTTTTTGCTTTTTTTATTCAAGAGATAATCAGGGGAAACTGCCTTGGCATGGTGACCAGAGCTGACAGTGTTACCCATAAGTAATTTCACAGAGATGAGAAAGCTAGCTCGTGATGAGACCCCCTTTCCCTTGGCCACGCAACCAAGAGTCACTGCCTTGGTGTGGTAACTAGCTGGTGGCAATGTCATACTACTAGGTACCCATGTTCCTAATAGGCTGGATCGTGATGAGACCCCCTATCCTCTGATTAGGTCTTGTTTTATTATTTTTTCGGGTCCCTTTGTTTCTTGTTGAGAAGCCTTTTATTGCTTTCTTGGGGATCCCTAGGTGAAGCATCTCGAGGCTTTATTCTTAGGATTTTATATTTTACTAGCTTTCTTTTACCTTCTAGGCCTTTAGCCCCTTCTTCCCATGAGGTAAGGTGTAGTATTGAAAATAGGTCAACCCAATGCCCGAACAAGGGAAAAGGGATAAGTGAGCAGGAAGTAAGATGAAAAAGTGGTTCTATGATGGGAGTGGATGATGGCTTTTCAGAAATCCCCCAGCGGCAAACCAAAACCTACAGATACAGGCTTGCTAGGGCACCCTATCGATCCCCCCAAACATGGTCAAGTGGGAAAATGTAAGATCCAAGCAGTCGTTAGAAATAAAAGCAATCAAATTCATACATTTAAAGGTTTTAATGATCAAATGTGACACATACCATGATACCTGGACTAATTACCTCATGAAGCAAAAGCCTCTTTTGATACAGGACCAAACCGATGATGATGGATTCTGCTTCTACTAAAAATATAAATACAATGGAAGAAGAAAAGGTGGGCCCTCTAGGTCCATGCTCAGGTCAATCCTACTTTCGGTACTCCATGTCTAGGACCTGTGGGCCTCGAGACATGATCTCCTAGTTATCCCTAAAAAGTGGGGATAACATTTGGCTCCAACTCGGGGACATGTTATTACCATAGAGTGCATGAGAACCTCAACATCTTTGGCATAACTTGCAGACCTGCTTGATCTTGAAAGAAGCATCAGTAACAAAAAATTGGGGTGGTAATTCCACCCCAGCATACAGATAGATATATATATAGATCGAAAGAAAAAAATCAATAGATGTAAACGTGAAAGCAAACTAACATGCAATGCAAATGGTATAATACATGGATGCAAGAATGCCTACTTACCTGCACTTACCTGTGAAGTCAAGTTCCCCCGCCCTGGTGGGGTTTGAGGAGGTGCCCGTTGATTGGTAATGGGCGCCTTCTTCATTCCAAAGTGGATAAATAGTAGGAGTCATCAACTGATTCTCTTCGAACTTTGAAAGGTCTGAGCCACGATTGAGTGCTTCCTTTGACATTAGTCGGCTCTCCCTTTTGGGTGTCCCACATCCATACTACATCTCCCTCCTTGTATTTCATGATCTTATATTTGGTTGTTCCTTGGACAACCCTGGTGTACTGTGTAGAGGGAGGAGGGTGGGCTTCTGCTGTAAATAACTCTTCATGGGATGGATGAATCTGTATGTCATCTTATGGTCTTTTTAGCATCTTCACAGTCCCGATTTTTTTGTCTTTAAATTCATCCAGGAGTTGTTGGTACTCTTCCCTTTTGTGCCATTTGATCTGATCAAGATCCTTCTTTGTAKCGAAAGGCATATCTTTAAGAGAATATTCATGAAGGAGTTGTATGACCTTATCATGTGCCTTGTCACTTTTGACTGGGGGATTAACTTCTTGCACATGGGTCTCAGTCACTGGCTCATTTAGGAGATGGCCAATTGTTCCGTTTTTTAGAGGAAATTCTATAAAAGAGAGGTCCATCTCAAGGGTACTGCCCAACATTGATGCAAATTTCTTGGACAACAACATCCCCCACACATCTGGGACGTCTACTATCATGATGTCAATGTGGATCACTTTCTCAGGGTATTCTTTGAGGCAAATTTCCACATTCTCAACCACTCCATGTGTGGGGATGTCTTTATATTCGAAACCACATACATTTCTGTAAGGGTGTGTCATTTTCAACCCTAATTTTTGCATGACTTTGAATGAAATTATGTTGGCACCTGCCCCTGTATCTAACATGCAGTTGTTGAGGCTCTTGTCTTTCATTATTAAAGTCATGAAGAAGAGAGGGTTTTCTCCATATTGAACCTTGAAATGATCGGTTTGTAGCATGATAGGGGGGTCCATGGGTTCATCCGATCCTTGAAAGAAAGTGTCAAAGCATTCCTTGACAGATGGGACCTTAATGGATTCTCCTAGGGGAATGTTTACATGCATCTTAGATAGTGACCCTTCAAAGTCAAATTTCAGGTGAACCTTCCCAGCCTCAGATGTCTTGGGAAGAAGTACTTCCAAAGGTGGGGGATTTGTCTGGTCAGCAGCAGGTTGGTTCAACTTCTTTCTTCTTTACACTTGAAATTCTTGTTTCTTTAGCTTCTTTTGTGATTCCCGGTCTAAGTTATTTATTACCACCATCCTTACTAACCTGGCTTGTTCTTTCATGGCTTCCTGATTCTCCACGTCAGTGATATTTATTTGAGGACCTTCCATGAAGTGGTCCATGTTATTTACTTGTTGACGGCCATTATTATTGTAAGGACACTCATGCTCCCAATGTGCTTCACTGCATTCTAGGAACCAAGGGTTTTCATCCATAACATTTGTAGGGGCTAAGGTGTTTGGGACTTCTTTCTCATTCTTTGGCTTTTAGAATTGATTTCCCTTTTGAAATTGACCTTTGTACAGGATCCTAGGTGCTTGGATTTGGGACCTTTCCAAGTTGATTATCTTGCTCATCATTTGTTTCTGATTTTTTATGATACCATCCATAGAGGCTTGCAACTTGGCTATACTGGAACAAGGGTCTGAAGTGGATTCAGTATTGTGGACTAATTTTAGCTTGGTGTCCATTTTTTCCCCTAGATTAGCAAAAGGCTCGATCTTAGATGAGAGAAGGTTTCCCTCTATTTTAGTAGCGAGATCTTGGGATTCCTGAATGGATTGAGGTTTTTTATCCCTGAGAAGATACCCCAATTGTCCATTGAAAGACCTGGTGTAGATGTGGATGAGGTAATCATATTTTGAATGATGGCTTGCAGGGATCCTTTGTAGCAAGGTCTCAAACCTAGTATGGAACTCCCAAATAGATTCATTTTCACATTTTGCAAGGTTATTTAATCAGGTGAGGAGCATGTTAGGGTCTTCTTTGATACTCCATATTTTGAGAAAGACTTCTTCAATTCTGTCCATGGTTTTAATGCTACCATCAGGAAGGCTCAGGTACCAACGCCTTGAAGCATCATAGAGGGTAGCGGAGAAAAACTTCATGACTAAATCTTCAGCTATCATCACTAATGGGATGAAGCTGGAAAAATGCCCAAAATCTACTCATGTGATCTTCGACATTGATTGCATCAGTACCATTGAATTCAGGAAACAACTTCTCATACTTAGGTGGCATTTGCCTAGGGTAGCCTGGTATGGCTGACATGTCTAGTGGTTTGAAAAGAGTAGATGACCATTGTCTTTGATTGTTAGCTGGGTTCGCTGTAGCGGTGGTCCCTGAACTAGACATGGTTTTCAAAGGAAGGCTCTTTCCAAAAAGTGATTTTACAACATGAGAGCTCTTGGGAGGATTCCTTCTGAATGATAAAGGAGGATTATTGAACCTCTTTTTGGTTTGTGGAGTCTCTAGATAGTTTACATGAAACTACCAAAGAAAAGGGAAAAAACCCTAGTGGAGTCGCCAGGTAAGCTTGTAAAAAAAGAGTCTCTGAGGCAAGGCTTTACCGAAAAGTTGTCATCTGAGGAAGTTTCACTCAATGTTCCCTGGTAGCGGCACCAAAATTTTATCGCACATTTTGTAGCTAGGATAAAAGGCTATAAGATAGAAGGCCAAACTGGCGTAACAGGAACCAATCCCACCTAATGTCACCACAATGGGATGGTTCTTTACTTTTAGGGAGGTTAAGCCCAGGGGAGACGTCCCCGGTGACCTAGGGTTTTGAAGAGGCAAAAGGATAGTAATACCAAGATAAGGCTTCCCCCTTCACAATTCACCACCCAAACAGATAGTCCGGCCAAAGGCCAATAATGAAGCAAAACCCCCAAAGAAGTGTACCTTCCTGGAACAATGCTACATTAAATTGATATGTGAAAGCTATTCAATGGGTTAGTACTTCATAGACTATATGACAAATATATAAGAAATATGGCAATAAATGTTGACGAAGTCAATGTTTATCAATATCAATGAAAAGTTATAATACTTCACCAATAAATATTGGAACAATGTAGCATTCAATGTAACCAAACAACACCTCATTCAATTAATGCCTAAACCATCATTTAATTTCTCTTAAAACAAAACGTTGTTGTATTAAAGATGAAATAACCAATGATGACGTCAACAACTAGGGTTAGAGTAGTTAAGGTTTGAAATTCAAAGAGTTTTGAGAGTGTTGTGATCAATGTTTTACTTCAATGTTCGAGGACTTTAGATCAGTGCCTTCAGGTTTAATGGAGTCAAAGGTGAAGGACGCAAGAATTGAAGGATGGAAAATTTCAAGGACTAGAGGGAAGAGTTTTGAGGTGTTGCTAAGGCAAGGCCTCAAAATCAAAACCCTAGGCGAGAGAGGCTCACTCTGGTGTTTCTACAGGAAGGCCTCATGCTCTCTCCTCCTTCCTGGAAAAACGACTAGCTCAATAATAAAGTATATAACCAAAATAATAGGGTTTGATGAGATAAGGTGTTGCTACAGGAAGGACTTTCAACAAACCCTAGAAAGATTATGGCCCTAGTGTAGTAAACCTAGGCCAGGGATGTCTCACTCTTCTTGGCTTCAAAATAGCATGGCTAGCAAAGAGGAAGAGGAAATAGGAGTGTAGTTATGGCTAGGCTCTTTCTTTCCTCAACAATGGCTAAAGATTTCTCTATCATGGGACATGAGACAATGACCTAATTGTCTTCTTGTCCCCTATGGTTTTTATTCAAAAATATTCATAAACATATGAAATAAATTAAACTACAACCATTCAATCAAGAAGTTTTGCAGAAAAATACTTACAATTTACCAAGAAATAACCATGCAAACCTTAGTTGTAACACCTTCCTTCAAGAGAAACACCATAGAATGCCAAAAATGTCTTCCTTCAACAAGTGCACGTCACTTAATCAGCCAAATAACCAATATAGGGTGCAAATTTCAGACCTCCTTATGGAGTGAACGAGTGATGATGAAAAAATGAGAGTCAAAATACCTCATTTATACAAAACCTTGACCTAATTTTACATTTTAGGTCAGGTAAAAAGGTCGACAAGGCCATAATATCAAATCATATTGTTTGTACATTAAATTTTCAAATATAAACCCTAATCAAGAAAAAAGGTAAGACGTCACCCCTTTCTAGGGTGTCGTTAGCCCCTATTAGGACAAGTGCAGCCTCCTGAAGCAAGTCGTTAGCCCTTTTTGGGCTCCTCCAAGCTTCCACACGTGCCAACTGTCCTGTCCATATGCCAACATTCTCATGATGATGTCATAAGCCTCCTGGTGACATCTTAGGCCATCTAGAGCCAACATCCCACTAAAAATGAGTCAATCCCCCTAGGTCCAGCTGTGTCGAGGTGCCTCTGGTGGAACGTCATCTTATTCTCCGGTGCAAAGTCTCTAATCAACCTCTGTCCTATCTCTGCCCCTTGATGGGGGCTTAGCATCCATCTGGTGGGCTCTTCATCCCCATGGAGGTCTGAACTGATCATCTCCCCATGTGTACCGGTCCAAATGGTATCTGTCCATCGGGTATGGTCCTGCACATCAAAGGCTACACCCTCCATGGGATCATCAGTCACAAGGATCATAGAAATGTTAATCACATCTCAACATCAATATTATTAAACATATGTACAAAATCCATAACACATCAATCAATAGCTCAAAGATGTTACACAAGCCTGCAATACAAGTCTGAAGAAAGAGACAAGGTGTCCTATTGGGCTAGTGTCCACAGGAAAAGGAAAGTTCCCGAAAAGACCTCATCCAAGCCATGTAAGTGGGTGATGTGTTCAAGGGATGTCCAAGCATGTGGGTGCAGTGAAGGCTAAGGATGAAAAAATGTTACCTGTGGGTGCCTGTGCGAGTTGTACTTGTCATAGATGCATTTTTTCCAAACCCATTCTTGCCTTTATTCTTTTATTCTTTTTTTTCTTTTTTTATTCAAGAGCTAATCAGGGGACATTGCCTTGGCTTGGTGACCAGAGCTGACAGTGTTACCCACAAGTACTTTCACAGAGATGAGAAGGCTGACTTGTGATGAGACCCCCTTTCCCTTGACCATGCAACCAAGAGTCATTTCCCTGGTGTGATAACCACCTGGTGGCAATGTCATACTACTAAGTACCCATGGTCCTAATATGTTGGCTCGTGATGAGACCCCCTATCCTATGACTAGGTCTTTTTTATTGTTTTTTTGGGTCCCTTTGTTTCTTGCTGAGAATCCTTTTATTGCTTTCTTAGGGATCCCCGGGCGAAGCATCTCGAGGTTTTATTCTTAGGATTTTATCTTTTACCAGCTTGCATTTACCTTCTGGACCTTTAGCCCCTTCTTCCCACAAGTTAAGGTGCAGTCCTGAAAATAGGTCAACCCAATGCCTGGACAAGGGGAAAGGGATAAGTGAGCGGGAGGTAAGATGAAAAAGTGGTGCTATGATGGGAGTAGATGATGACTTTTCATAAATTCCCCAGTGGAAAACCAAAACCTACAGATATAGGCTTGCTAGGGCACCCTGTCAATTCCCCCAAAAAGGGTCAAGTGGGAAAATGTAAGATCCAAGAAGTCATTAGAAATAAAAGGAATCAAATGCATACATTTAAAGGTTTTAATGATCAAACGTGACACATACCATGATACCTGGAATAATTAACTCATGAAGCAAGAACCTCTTTTGATACAGGACCAAACTAATGGTGATGGATGTTGATGACAAGATAAAGACGATGGAAGAAGAAAAGGTGGGCCATCCAAGGCCATGCTCAAGTCATTCCTTCTCTCGGTACTCCATGTCTAGGACCTGTGAGCCTTGAGACATGATCTCCTAGTTATCCCTGAAAAGCGGAGATAACATGATCCAACCTGAAGGAAGTTACAAATCCCTATATTCTCTAGCACCAATGGAAGGTGGATCCAAATCCCTTTCCTTTTCCCTTCCTTCCTCTCTAAAATATAAATGGAGACTCAACCTATCACTACCATTGTCACTGATACTGATACATCATCATCAACCTATCACTGTTACTACCAATGATACTAATACATCATCATCATCAAAACTAGATACACCATAACTGAGACATCATCATCATCAACTTGGGTCCACTTAGAAATTGGGTCCACATAAATATCCTACATCCACATGGGTTCACATATAAACCCCAACATCACTTCTTAAATTTATCTCGAACATCTGTTTGGGATTAGTTTCTAGATTAGTCACAAACCTTAACTTCCAACAAGTATAAATCCATACCTATAATGAATCAAGGTCCGAAAATTGTATCCATTTATCTTTGATATCTTCTCTAAAATTCCTCCAAGTTTCACTCGAATCGTCACTGAAAAGGAGATATAGTGAATATGGAAGACCTTCCTGAATTATGGCCTATTCTGGAGAGTGAACTTGTACAACATACCACACATTCAATATTTGATATCTGATTCTGAAACTCACACACAAAATACAACAGACTGTTCTCTTTCCAATTCAATTTGTCTCACATAATTTTCATGCTCTATGAAGAAGTTATGATTGTTTTACCTAAAACACTTGTTTGGGACTAGTGAAAAACCCTATATTTCACAGAGTGTATCTCCAAAAGTAAAATGACCCAGAAGCTTAAATTCATACCAAAGGTACTATTGAGGAAAAGGTATGAATAACCTCACTCCAACATTTTTGAATCGTACTTGGCTAGAGTAATATAGTTGGGATTATCACCCGGGGTTTATAGCCTTAGACAAAATTATCAATTGATTCTCAAGTAATAAGTACAAGGAACCAATGCTGTCTTTTTTATAATTAAACTATGCAAAAGAAGAAAGTAAAAATATATATGTACTATGTTTTGAGGATTAAAGAACAAATGAAATACAAATATGAAAGTAATATCAGAGAATGCACATGTGAGATCAAAATCAACAAGGCAATTTTATTGATTTCATTCCAAGTTACAATCATAACCTTCTTTTCAAACCTCTGTGAGGGTAAGGACCAAGATCAGATTTAGATATCTTTGATGGGAACCATAAAAAAAGACTCTGACAACAAGATAATACTAAGACTACAAATATAGACCAACTTAACCACGAAAGTATCATTTACCGACTTTGCAAAATATTCTCTATCAATAATGAAAACTAATTTATAAATAAATCAGAATACATAGCCTGCCAAGATCAAATAATCAACCTTTCTAGGATAAGCTCCCGAATTATGTGTATCAATCCTTGAATCCTACTATATTCAATAAGACCCATCTATCAAAAAAAAGGTTAAGACTCTATGATAACTCAGGATGAATGAAAGTAATTGATCTCACAAGTATAAGAGACAGGGATGATTTTAAGGATGAAAATTTATTTTAAAATGTAGAAACCTTGGTGAATCTTAGTAATCCTTCATATGCCAACTATAAATGTTTAGCGATTCTTTTGTAAAAATATTCAAATTTCTAAGGATTTTATATAGTTTGTATAAAATTTTGGCGATTTTTAAGGTAAAATAATTTTATCCTATAGAATTTGGGCGAATCATTTTTAGAATAACGAATATTTTTTTGGGAAAAACCATGGAAAATTAGACCATGAGCGAAATTTAGCCCCTAAAATCATCCCTGAATTAAGAGAAGACCTTTATCATAAATTTCTTTCTTTTCTCTCTCTCTCTTTGTCCCTTCTTTTGATCCACTTTTTATCTTTCTCAAAAGAAGTTGTGGTAGTTTCAAACTACCTTTGGTTAAGTCATAAATGACTTAATATTAGTTAAGGACAAATATTAAATGATCATAATAATTGATAAAGGGTAAATAAATAACAACTAATATTAGACTCCAAATGGTCACTTGAAAATTTATTTACAAGCTATTTTTTTTTAAATTTACATTAAAAAATAAATAAATAGAAAGGAGAAAATATTCACAAATATTTTTTTAAATGAAGAAAATAACA
>JASDQU010108288.1:88677-98761 GCA_032191745.1 Picea mariana
TTAATTCGTCGGGTGGCAACGCAGAGTCCAGTGCATCTGTTTCCCCTCCTACACGCGCGCACACACTTTTAAAAAAAAAATTTGCACTTGTTATCAGCGTTCTTGTAGAAAAAGAGGAGGTCGTTACACATGAACACTAGAAAGACTTAGGCGAGATTGGTAAGGAGGCCTTTCTGGAGGAGGATGTGGCTAGAACACTCCTTGGCCCACTAAGCTAAAGAAACCATCTTGAAATAGATGATTCAATTCTTGAGGATCAACACCAAAATGTATGGAGAATCTAGGTCTCCTGTTAACTCTTTGATAAAAATTGTTTTGGCCTCTACCTCTACCTATGTCATGGATTCATTTTTGAAGAAAATCATTGTCTAAAAACAAAATTAGATCAGTGCATGAAACAAGAAATACTAATCAACCATCAAATTACTTTTCCTAAAGATAAATTTAAAACATTAGCTCTTATTAGTTCACACACAAGCATGCATGCAATCAATCCATTACTCTACATGTATCAATCATAATTTATTTGTTGACTCCAGTCCACAACTATCATTGTTTAGAACAAGGAAATTCAATGACATATGGGATATGATTGGATTTGTAATGAATGAAAAGTGGTATTCATGAGAGGGAAGCAATGATTATTGTTCTAAAACAAAACCAATTCATAAGAACAAGCTCGACCTTAATAATATTGCCATCTTCATTTTAATGAATATTCATCCAATACTGGTCACTATTGTTATATGAAATCTTCCCTTTATCAAACTCTCCAAATGTTAGGGAACCTTTTCACAATCACATCTTCTTAAAAAACAGAGCATGGGGATAAATAAATGATTTTGGGAAAAAGTGAGGGGCTTTAAAATTTGCATAAAGTGAAATCATGGACAAGAAATGAAAATGATGAATGCTCTTTTTGTAGGCAAATTATTTTTTTTTATCAACCATAAACTAATGATAATAATTCAATACCTCAAATGAAACTCTGTGGTTATTTTCCTTTTGATTTCTTAGAGTTTAGTAAAAATAAATTAACAAATATTAAAGAGAATTCCACCCAAAAAAATCCTGTAAGAAAATCCATATATAAACCTTTTAAATATATCAATTCAAACTCTATTTTGTCAGATATACTTCATCCATAGAATTCTTCGTAACAATAGAGTGATGTCGATCCAATTTCAATCAAACAGAGAAAATGGAAGGTTTGATCAATTTCCCCATATCAAATTTGCTTGAACCAATTTTCATCTATGTATTGCTACTTATACCATGCCATTCAAACTTTTGTAATTGTCCATATTTGTAATCAATATGACATAATTATAATCCAATCAATATGAGTCCAAGAATACAATGTTGGAATACACACATGCTTGTAATATCATCACCCAATTTTCATACCAATTTCCAACTCATTTCTATGCGAAGAACGAAATTATTTGCAGAGTTGAATATCAATAAGCAAGGCCATATGAAACTGACAAGAAGGTTTTGAACATAAATAAAAAATTCCCAAACTATTCCTAAATTAGTAAACAAGAGCAAGTTGAGATACAAGGGTGGATGCAAGCCCTCCTTTTTGTGTTCTTTTCAAAATATGAGAACCATAACTCAACCCATACCAAGATAACAAGAAGATGAAAACCCATATGAG
This sequence comes from Picea mariana, assembly GCA_032191745.1. Taxonomy (NCBI): domain Eukaryota; kingdom Viridiplantae; phylum Streptophyta; class Pinopsida; order Pinales; family Pinaceae; genus Picea; species Picea mariana. Next base: position 90,338 of record JASDQU010108288.1, read on the forward strand.
TGAGAAGTGAGTCAAACCGAAACAAGCTTGAAAGTTATACGTATGTCCAACACAAGTATGGTTGATAGATTGTTTTTTTAAGTGACAATCAAGCCAGGTCGTCTTTATAACATAATGTGCCCTAACACCTATTCGAAATTTCTTTTGAACTAAACATGGAGGCTATCAAAATGCAAACCCTAGATTTTTATTTTTATTTTTTTTAAGACCATACCCAATATTAAAAAAACATAGAGGGCGATACTAGGTTACAAGCCATGAACAATGCATTTCATAGATGAGACTCCATTTTAAATTCAATATTTCTTTAAAAAAAACCATCTGTGTCTATATGTTTGCCATGAAAAACCCAATTTGTAGATAACATTGATGTCCAAAACCAAAAAGATAACTTGATTTTGCATCCATTCATAGTCGTTCACCAACTTATAAATGTCCAAACACAACTAGAGTTAAGCTTAAAACACACATACAACATGCAAATAGAATATATCCAACATCTAAAATTATCATAGAAGAGTAAAAAATTTGATGCTAGAAGAGTCCAAAGTGCTCATACCTATCAAGGTTGTTTAAATAACCACAACAAGGACAACCAAGGATCATTATCCAACCACCAGTACAAGCTTAAAACTAAAAACCCTCGACTAACAACAACAGAGTATTTCCAAGCAAGTGAGAATGCGAAAAGGCGGTATACCTCAGGAGGGAGAACCAATGAGAGTGAAATAACTCTCATTTACTTCACATAACCTCCACCAACGGATTCTTGAAAACCAAAAAAAAATTACCAACTCTTTCACGATAACTATCAAGGAATCAAACTTTACACGATGGAACACATTCAACGCCAACTCAGACTCGAAATTCAAACTTTGTACTATAGTATCCATGCATTCAAAACTGTTGAGATTACAATAATAACATATCCCGATGATCAATATCAATACCATATTCACAAGGCATGACAATATATCACCTCTTATTTACCAACAATACCAATCACATATTCAAACATTATGTCATATGATAATTCTATCATATGTGAACTTTGTCATAAGTCGAGTTTATCCATTCAACATCCTCATATGATATTGAACCTTTATATGATGACGAATGTTGCTATATGAAAAATTTGTAGAAGAAAACTTAACCATCCCTTTTGATATGTCATAAACCTATAACAACAAGTTCAAAGCATTGTAATTGTGATTAATATAATACTTACGTGATGGATTTTCGTCCTCTTTTCTTTTGATATGCGATGATTTTCCTGGCACAATGAAGTATAGGGGAAATTGAAAATTTTCGTCAAGAAATTATTCATGCATAGAATACAAAAAGGCAATCATAATTCAAGTCAATTTCTTTGTGAGCTGCAAATTTTAAAGGAGTGAAATCAATTTAATATGTTTCTCTTTAAGGGGTTCCACCTACTAGTTATGCAGTATAATAGATCAACTCTATATAGTATGTGCATTGCAATCCTTTGTAGAAGAATTTAATTGAGTTTTTTTGTGTCAACAATTGGCGACTCCATAGGGAAATCTGCTTGCAACAGATTAAAACTCATGAACTTTAGTTTTGATGAAATGACCAATTTTCTCGATTACAAAAACATATAGAACAAGAGAAAATAAACATAGAATTTAAATGATACATGTAATGGGACTTCGTGGAGCAACTCATGGAAAGTGAGATATATGAGGGGGTTTGGTCTTGTTTGTATAACGAGTGTAGATACAATATAATTTACTTGGATAGATAGTTTTTACTGAAGCTTTGGCTTTGCTGCAAAATTTTACAAAACATCTGATATGCTCTTATTCAAAAAAAATATGGAGGGTAGAAAGGGAAAGGAGAAAAGGGAGAGATTTATGACCATCAAGTTTCTAGCAAAGGATGTAATTGAAGGTATAGGATATTATTTCACCCAACATTAAACGAAAAGAGAATCATAATATATTTGTTGTGTATTTAGTTTCAAAATTGACTAACAATATTTGCAAACAATGATCTATCTAGTGAGTTGACTGATCCAGTTGACTATGTCTCAACAAAAGGGTTTCAAACCAAAAAAAGAAAACCAAGACGATAAATAAAACATCAAAATGTAATCAAAGAAAATAAAACATGTATGTATAGAAATGAAAAGTATTTACAAAGAATTGAATCTCAATCAATTTGGTTCGACATAGTTCTTAAGATGCGAACCATTTGTACTGTAAGAAAATAATCTTTCATCTATATCCTTTAATAAATATGAATTGGTACCAAGGACAGAGGATATTTTAAATGGACCTAGCCATAATTTTTGAAACTTGGAATGTCTTCCTCTCTCAGCATGCGCTGAATCACGGAGTAACACTTTCTCATCAATCTTAAAATCATCATATTTAGTCTTTTTATTGAAACATTTCTTAACTTTATGCCACCTTCTCTTTAAATTATCTAGAGCATGACTTCTATGTTCTTCTAAAGCGATTAAGGCATTTATTCTCTGAGATATATCCGTTGAATTAAATTCTTCAACTTGTAATGGAAAACATAAAGAGGTAAGTTTTAGTTCAATTGGCATAATAACTTCTTGATCATACAACAACTGAAATGGGGTATGGCCTGTGCTAGACTTTGTAGTAGTATAATCTTCCCAAAGTGCATGAGTGAGAATTATGTGCCACTGACGGGGCCTATCGTCTATAATCTTTTTTGATATCTTGACTAGATTCTTGTTAGTTGACTCATCCTACCCATTCCCTAAGGGTAATAGGTAGAGGAAGTGAAGTGTTTGACACTAAACTTACTTAGAAGCCGAGTAAGCTTTGCAGAGATGAAATCTGGTTCGTTATCTAAAATTATTTTGAGGGGAAGACCAAACCGAGAAAATATATGATATTCCAAGAAAGAGATAACCCATTCATCTTGAGCATTTCTAAGAGGCATAACTTCAACCCACTTTGTGAAGTAATCTGTAGTTGTTAATATATAAACATGGAATGCAGAAGATGATGGGTTAATAGAACCAATCAAATATAAACCCCATTTAGAAAATGGAAAATCGGGAAGGGCATGTTGTAAGGGAATGGTAGAGAAATGTTCTATACCATAAAACTTTTGGCATTTAGCACATGCCCTTGTAAATTCATAGGAATCTCTAAAAGTGGATGGCCAGTAATAACTGAGGATTTTAAAGGCACTGGGTTTGGCAACAAAATGACCACCAATATGAACAATACATATTGTTGATCTAGGAATATCATTTACTAGTTTTTGGGCTACACTATCATCTATGCATAATAGAAACAACCCATCATCAGACCTTCTAAACAAAGAGTCTCCTAAACTGAGGTACTTAGAAGGTTCAAGACGAAGCCTCCTTTATTGATGAGGGTTCAAGTTATCTGGAAACCTTTGAAATTGCAAGTGATGAATGAGATATTTATACCAGGGATGTTAAAAAAGATTAATATTTTGGTTTTCAATATAGAACAGTGTTGATAATGGATTATCTTCGTCTTCCGAAATTTCATTTGGTTCAGGATGTCGATCCGGATTATTTTCAGCACCATAAACACAAATATACAGTAATACACAATTTTTATTAATGAGTGAAATGTACAAAACTTTAGAAATACAAAGTGAAAGACTCGCTAGAATGGTGGCAACTTATCTCTGAGAAGAGATGTGACGGCTACACTCATTCACAAGAATAAGATTACAATGAGGCTATAAATTCCTTTTTAACATAAAGAAAATCCAAAACCCGAACCCCGGAAGATGAAAATCCAACAATTTTGTGGGCCCCGTTTTGGGTAGTTTGGTGTATCAACTTCCCCGGGGCGTAACTTTGGCATACGATCTCTGTTTGGGGTGCACGATAGCTTGTTGGAAAGGTATCATTGAGGAGATTAATTTTGGGGGATAAATTAGAGACTTTGGATATCATTGAGGTGATATATCATAAAAAAAATTCATTTAGACCCTCAAAATGGCCCCAAAAGTTTAGGAACCGAAAAACTACTAAAAATAGTAAGTTGCCAGAAGACTGTTTTGAGCCAGTTGGAATAGGTAGGTGGCCACTGATATCCATCTGGATCATATTCTAAGATAAGTGAAGGGATAAGTCACGTCCCTTTATCATTTTGGATATCACGATATTCAAATCGTTCTCTTGGATTTTTTCAAGCTAATGTGCAAGCTTACTTGAAAGATGCATTTGTGAAAGTAAAAACTTAACAACAGGAAAATGGAATTTTACTTGCGTGTGCTTTCCTAGAATAAAACGATAAAATTTTTATATAGCTTTAACAAGAGTGAAAGCATGCTTTTCAATGTAAGAATATTTTATTTCATCATCTGATAAGCTCTGGCTCATGTAAACTACAAGTTTTTCATTGTTTTGATCATCATTTTGCATAAGAATTGTATAAATTGCTTCTTTTGTAGCATTTGTATATATATTGAAGTCTTTTTCAAAGTCTGGTTTCTCCAAAATAGGTGCAAAACTAATTTCTTTATTGATCTTTATGAAATCCTTTTCGACATCATATGTCCAAGAGAAAGGATGATATTTTTTTAGCATACTATGGATTCATTTAACTATGACAACAAAATCAGGAACAAACCTCCAGACAATATCTATAGTGCCTATAAAATATTGAATTTATTTCTTAGATGTAGTGGCAGGGAGATTTAGGATTGTGACAACCCTCTTAGGATCTATGCTTATTCCCGAATCTAAAATAATATGACCGAGAATTTTACCGTAGGTGACACTAAAAATGGACTTCGAAGGATTCAAAGAAATGCCAAATTTTCTACATCACAAGAAGAATTTTCGTAGATGACCAAAATGATCTAATCAGGTTTTGGAATAAAATATTAAATCATCAAGATAAACCGGAATTATGTTACCGATAACATCTTCGAAAGATAACTGCATAGCTCTCTAAAAAGTGGCACCTGCATTAGACAAGCCAAACGACATTCATTCATAGGCAAAGGTGCCTCGACGGGTTGTAAATGTGGTTTTATATTTATCAATCCTCTTGACTTTAATTTGATTATAACTAGAGAAATCATCAAGTAAGGACATCATTTTTTATCCTACAACTTGTTGTAAGATCATTTCCATGTTAGGAAGTGGAAATTTTTCTTTTACACTTACTCTATTTAAAGCATGAAAATCAACACAAATCCTAATATGACTTGTTTTCTTCCGAATGAGAACAAGATTTGATACCCATTCAAAATACTTAACTGGGAATATTATATGAGCATTTAGGAGTTTTTCCACTTCTTTTCTGATTGTAGCTTCAAGTGCAAGATTCACAGGTCTCTGGTTTTTCCTAAATGGATTTTCCCCTTCTTTAATCAGAATGGCATGTTGTATAATATTAGGATCAAAACCACAAAGATCCTCATAAGACCAGGAAAAAAAATTATGAAAATCTTGGAACAAGTCCATGAACTTATTATTTTCTTCATCAGAACATTGAGCACCTATTTTAATAATCTTAGGGGATTCAAGGGTTCCAATGTTCATGGGGATGGTATCCCCAACTTTTCTTTTAGACTCCTCTTATTTATTGTTTTCTTTATTTCTTACATCACTCATCAAGAATAAACTCTCAAGAAGAGTGAATCCTTTAGGAAGTTTATCGTTTTCAAGGGAAATAATCTCTTTAGGATTATAAGGTTCATTTTGTAAGAAGACACATATGCCTTCATCATCTAGAAAAACTTGCCAAGATTCTATGTTGTCAGGAATATGAGGCTGGTAAAGAGACATAAATGTACAATCTGGTCTTCGAGGTAACAATTTCCTTGTAGGTGACGCTGCAAAAACAATTAACCTGCCAACCACAGAATTAAGTTCTCTTTTGATATGAGTGATTTTGAAAAACAATATATTTGAGATTAATGCCCAAAAAAATTGGGTGTATGTTTTAAGTAACTTGTTTTTGGGCTTATATATTTTCTTGAGTAAATTCACAACAAGTTCTGAATCACCAAAAATAGTAAGATGACCACAACCGATATTATAATCATTTTCAATGCCTAACAATAAGGCTTCAAACTCAACAACATTATTCGTACATGAAAATTCTAATCTATAGGAAAATTTGTGAATTTTTCCTACAAGAGAGTATAATATAATACCTACCCCGTTACCTTCGTTTGAACATGCACTGTCAAAGTGCATATGCCACATACCATCACCATAATCATTCAATTCAAGAAACATGTCATCTTCATCACCAAATATCGAATAGATACCCATGTCTTCCTCAATGTAATTTACATTAGGATGAGGAACACTTTCAATGTAAGGTGAAATCCTTACTTCCCTTAGGACAATAATATTCTTTCTGTTCTTAGGGATGGATAAATGTGAACCATCTAGCGATAGGTAACCACTAGTTAAGGCCTGCCAATCTCTACCCAAAATGAATGAATAATTAGTAACAGGCATATCAATGACTTGTATATTAAGGGTGGTTCTTATTTCAAGGTGAGCATAGAGGACTAGAGTTACATATTTGATCTCACCTATGGTAGATTGTTGTTGATTATTATAGGAAAGCATACTCCTCGCGTTTTAATTGGTATAAGAGAGGCCTAGATATTCCATAATAATTTTTGACATAACGCTTGGGCTAGATCCACCATCTAGCATGAAAAAGTGAGTTATTTTATCCATAATTTTATAGAAATATAGAAAGGGGGGTTTTTTATAGGGTTTCTAAAATTATTTACATCTATTCTATTTACATTTGACTCATCTCCATTAGAATTTTCAGACAAATTAGCTACTATGGAAGTTTTACCTTCCATGAATTTTTTCAGATGTTGTTGTTGTTCCATGATGGTGACCATGTCCAAGAGAGAGGAATTTGTCTTTATATTATCTAATTGATTGAGGATATTGTATTTGGATGGAGGGAAAGGAGTTGATGCTCCCAAACTTTTTGATGACCTATCAACCTAGGAGTTTGTATCTTGGGATGACGAGCTAGGAGCAAAAGTGGTTCGGGAAGAATTAGTTTTACTCTTATTAGTGTAGTTTTATTTCTAGTGTTTATCACCATGACATCATCTCATGGATCCAAATCCAATACATCAATATTTGCATCTAGTTTTTTGCCAAAGATTCGGTCTCTAGTGTTTATTTTTACCTCAGAGGTCGTTTCATCCATAATTTTACAGAAATATAGAAAGGGTTTTTTTTTATAGGGTTTCTAAAATTATTTACACCTATTCTATTTACATTTGACTCATCTCCATCAGAATTTTCAGTCAAATTAGCTACTATGGAAGTTTTACCTTCCATGAAATTTTTCAGATGTTGTTGTTGTTCCACGATGGTCACCATGTCCAAGAGAGAGGAATTTGTCTTTATATTAGCTAATTGATTGAGGATATTATATTTGGATGGAGGGAAAGGAGTTGATGCTCCCAAACTTTTTGATGACTTGTCAACCTAGGAGTTTGTATCTTGGGATGATGAGCTGGGAGCAAAAGTGGTTCGGGAAGAATTAGTTTTACTCTTATTAGTGTAAGTTTTATTTCTAGTGTTTATCACCATGAAATCATCTCATGGATCCAAATCCAATACATCAATATTTGCATCTAGTTTTTTGCCAAAGATTCGGTCTCTAGAGTTTATTTTTACCTCACAGGTCATTTCATCATGAATTTCTTCATAAAATTTACACCAAGCATGAGACATTATTGTAAATGTGTTGAACCTGCACAGAATAGATATATCTAGAAAATGACATACATAGTTTGTAGAAAAAATACGAGAAAAGAGAAGCATAAGAGAAGAATGGAAGAATTCTCATTAACCAAATGAATGAATGATAATTTACACATGATATACTTTGTATAACTCAACTAATGCACACTGGAGAAGAAGCAAATGTGCCATAGTGGTGGTCTAGAGTGATCTGGACACACACCAACAATTACGGGAGTAAACTGCCACCTAGTCTAGTCTCTCAAGAAGTTACGGGAGTTAACTTCCACCTAGTATAAGTTAACTAGTCTCTTAGTATTCAATTAGCTGAATGAAATAGAGTGAAGTGAGGAGGAGATAAGGGAATCATGAGTAATGTACTAGTCTGGTGATGATCCCAAGGACAATGTGAATTAGCTGGTGATGATCCCAATGTGGCATCTAAACTCCACTCAATTGATCAATCTGAAGTGTGAACTGAAGAAAATATTCTCCTAAAGGAATATTCTCCCTAGACTATAGGATATTGAATAATGACTAGTAAACATAGGGAAAACCTTGGGAAAAATAATTCCTAGGTGTGTGTGAAGTATCTCCAACACCCCCCCTAAACATCACTATGGTGAAAATAAAGAATGGGTCCCAACAACGAGGCCATGTTAGGTACCCAAATACAAAAGATA
>JASDQU010108288.1:98894-120180 GCA_032191745.1 Picea mariana
CCCCCCCCCCCCCCTCAAAGTACAATGTATGTAAAAATAAGAACTAACAATTGCTAGGAAACTTTGTCCTTCACTCCAAGGTGACTGTGCAAATAATGGAAATTATGCTTAGTGAAGGTCTTGGTGAATATGTCTTCAGTCTTTTCTATTGAAGGACATAATTGTAGGTCGATGATCCCATCATGTGCTAAGTCATGGATGTGGTGCATGTGTATCTCAATGTGCTTCTTCCTTTTCCTCTGAAAGGGATCTTTGCATAAATTCAGAGTGCTTTGGTTGTCACACCAGATGACAATCGACCGATGAAATTGAATGCCCAACTCAATGAGAAAATGTTGTAGCCAGATAGGCTAAATGGTTATGTTAACTACCTCTCTGTACTCTTCCTCAGCTAAATATAGAGAAATAGAAGCCTACTTCTTTCTCGATCAACAGATAGGCCTGAAACCAAGACTGTGTGAGTAACCAGATGTGGACTTGCGATCAATTCTATCTCCATCCTAGTCATAATCAATGAACTCGATGAGGTCCAATGTAGATTCTGCTACATAGTGAATCCCAAAGGTTATGGTTCCTTATATGTATCGAAGGATATGCTTTACAGCCTTCCAATGTAGCTCACGTGGCTCCTGCATGAACCTGGAGACTGCTCCAACTGCATAGGAGAGGTCTGGTCTAGGGTGTGTGAGATACAACAAGCTCCCCACTAGTTGTCTGTACAATGTGCTATTAACCAATGGATTTTCCCCACCATCCTCAAGTCTTATCCTGATAGGAAAGGAGTCGGGGCAGACTTGTAGTATGTCATGTGAAATCTCTCAAGGAGATCTCATGCATACTTGGCCTGAGACAATTTAATGCCTGATTCATCCTGGTTGATCTCGAGTCCAAGGAAGAAATGTAGCGGACCCATGTCCCTCATCAATAACTTGTCATGCAAAAATCGTTGAAGTTGAGTAACCAATGATCAACAAATCATCAACATACAAAACTAGGATTAGAAGTGAATCAACTGTCCTGAGCATGCAAACATTCTGGTTTGAATTACAACATACAAAGTTCTATGACAACAAGTAGGAGACCATCTTGGCATACCATTCCCTCAAGGACTATTTGAGGCCATAAAGAGACTTCTTTAGTCAAAAGATCAAAGATGAATCTTGCATAAATCCATGGGGCTACTCCATATAGATATCCTCAGAGAGATCTGTGAAGAAATTTATTCTTCACATCCATCTGATGGACTTCCCATCCTTTGGATACCACAATGGAAAGTCCCAAATGTGTGGAATCCATCTTCGCTACTGGAGAGACAGTCTCATCATAGTCAATGTCCACGTGTACCTGTTGAAATCCTTTGGAAACTAGCCTATATTTGTATTTTCTAACCTATCCATCCACTGCACTCTTGGTCCTGTAGACCCATCTGCACCTAACAAGTTTCCTTCCCGAAGGAAGGGGAACTAGATCCCAAGTCTGGTTCTCAAGGAGGGAGTTGTATTCCTCCTACATGGCATATTCCCAAAATGGATTTCTAGCAACCTCATAGGACCGTGGATATGAATACTGAGCCAAGAAAATATTCCTGGGTGGCATCGGTTTAGTGGTAGTGACTGCAAGAGGAGTCTCCTCGAAATAAGATAGAGTCCTCCTAGTATGAACTGGATCCCAAACAAGATCTCCTACACCCTGAAGAGTTGTCTTGGTTGAATTGGGCCTCGGCTCTGGCTCTTCATCTACATCTGCATGCATTGAATCTACATATGACTGTACTGACTCTGTATTTGAATAATCTAAATCCTATGAATCAAAAATCTCATCTGAAGAAGAGTCAACATTTTCATGCTCATCATCTCTGACAGGTTGAATAACAAAAGTGTCTACATGCGACTGTTGAGGTACATGCGAGACACTTTCCTCAAATTAGATACTTCTCTCAATGATGATCCAGTCCGAGGAAATATCAATGAGTCTGTATCCCTTCACACTGTCGGGGTATCCAACAAATATACACTCTGTGCTATGTGGATCAAGTGTCATCTTCTTATAAGACGGAATCCTGGCCCATGCATGTGAACCGAAAATACAAAAGTGGGTCACTTCCAGTTTGAGTCTGCTCCAAGCCTCGTAGGGGTTCTTATACTTGACATATCTATGGGGAGATCTTTTTTGGATGTAGGTTTCATAATTAAGTGCTTCAGCCCATAATATCTGTGGAAGTGACTTTGCATGTAGCATGCAAGATGCCATCTCTTTTAGAGATCTATTTTTCCACTCAACAACTCTATTTTGATACGGATTATAAGGAACCGTGTGCTGCAACTGAATCCTAGCCTCATGAAAAATATTATGTATCTCATTTTTGAAATACTCTCCACCATTATCTGTTTGAAGGAATTTGATTTTCTTTCCTGATTGTGTCTCAACAAGGGCTTTGAAATATTTGAGGTGTTGAAAGACCTCTAATTTTTTCCTAAGAAAGAAAATCCTTGTGAAGCATGAGAAATCATTAAAAAAAATGAGCACGTACCTTGATTTACCGATTTATGGATGTAGAAAAGGGCCCATGAGGTCACTATGGGTCATATCTAAAGGAAAGGAAGCCTTATGAGTCTTTCCTTTATCTAATTTCTCTTGAGGTTGTTTTCCAAGAACACATCCCTCACAAATTCCTTTGGAGAAGTGGATGTCACATAGACCATCAACCGTTCCCTGTTTTCTAAGTTGTTGCATATATCTGGAATTTAAATGCCCAAAACTTTTGTGCCATATCCTACTGCTTTCATCAGCATGGGTAAGTAGTAATGCATAATCTGGTTCAGTAAATTCAGAAAATGTGTAGATTCTGGATTAATGATTTACCTCACCGGTAGCAACCCTAGAATTGGTTTTCATGTCATACATATCCATTGCATCAGGTGTGAATATGAATCTCTTTCCGATGTCGAATTTTTTCATCTGATACACTGAGAGAATATTGACAAAAAATCTGGGAACGTGTAGCACATTCTCGAAGCTTTCGTTTGTGAGTTCAATTCTTCCTTTTCTGGTGACCTCGACTAGAGAGTTGTCCCCCATCAGAATAGGATGACATTTGCATGAATCCAATGAAGAGTAGACTTCCTTTTTGGCTTCCATGTGGTGTGATGCTCCTGAATCTACGATCCAAGCATCGGGAGAGGAGTTGATGGAAATCAAAGCATGGCTAGAATTGCTTTTATTGGGATTATGATCTTCTGGCTTCTTCTTCTTGGCACCCTTGGGGATGCGATATACAAGTTTTTTTTGTTGAAGTATTTGGGCCATTTTATCTATCTCTTTCTACATACATGTGGATTCTAGATAGAATCCTTTGTGGCAGTAAGTGCATTTTTCCTCTTTTCTTCCCTTTCCACCTTTGGATCTGGAGGCATCGTTGTAGGGTTTTGAGTACCCTTCCCTATTTGGATTTGCATGTGCTTTCCTTTTGTCTTTGTATTTATATTTCTTATTTTGATTACCTCTACCATCATGGAAAGTAAGTGCATGCGCCTTTGGGCCTTTGATTTTTCCCATGTTGATAAGCTTATTCTTCTCTTGTGTCAGAGATTCAATAAATACCTCAAAAGAGGGAATCTTCCAAGTGGCTCCAGAGGCATGCCTAACTGAATAAAATGTGGATACAAACACTGAGTATTCTAGACCAATTTTGGAGAGAATGGTGAGAACCATTTGTTTCTCCTCCTTAGATTTATCAACCCCGCAAGCCTTGAGTTGCGACAACAAATCCTTTTATTTGATAAAGAAATCATGGATATTTTTGAAGGTTTTGGGATACAAAGTGAGAAATTCCACCTCGAGCATGTGTCCCCTCATCTCATCCTATTTTCCAAAAATTACTTCCATGGTGGTCCAGGATTCATTGGGGGTTTTACAGGAGGATATGTGAAAGAGGAGTTCGGGAGAAATGAGACTGCAAATAGTTCCAAATGTTTCATCCATTCGATTCAGATACTTGGATTTTTATATGGATGATGTGGGTTCGGTCTCTGTGTACATGGTTAACCTTTATAATCCTATGCCTTGAAGATTCACTATCATATTCTCCTTCCATGCAAATAAATTGTACGATGTAAGAATGAATTCTTTTGGAAATTCCATTTTTTCCCTGTCTTCAATCTTCGGTACCTGCAAAAATAATCTGTTTTTTATTTTCCATATAAGTCTGTCAGATCTGATACCATTTAAATGTGTTGAAACTGCACAAAATAGATCTATTTAGAAAATGACATACACAATTTGCAGAGAAAATATGAGAACAAAGAAGTAGGAGAGAAATAATGGAAGAATTCTCATTAACCAAATGAATGAATGATAATTTAAACATGATATACTCTATATAACTCAACTAATGCACATTGGAGGAGAAGCGAATGCACCATAGTGGTGGTCTGGAGTGATCTGGACACACACCAACAGTTATGGGAGTAAACTACCACCTAGTCTAGTCTCTCGAGTAGTTACGAGAGTTAACTGCCACCTAGTCTGAGTTAACTAATCTCTCAGTATTCAATTAACTAACTGAAATAGAGTGAAGTGAGGAGGAGACCAGGGAATAATGAGTAATTCTCTATTATGGTGATGATCCCAAGGACAAAGTGCATTAGTTGGTGATGATCCCAATGTGGCATCTAGACTCCACTCAACTGATCAAACTGAAGTGTGAACTGAAGAGAATATTCTCCTAGAGGAATATTCTCCCTAGACTATAGGAGAATAAATAACGACTAATAAACATAGATAAAACCTTAGGAAAAAGAATTCCTAAGTGTGTGTGAAGTATCTCCAACAATTATAGCCTTTGGTTGGAAGATAGTGTCATTTGGGTTCTTGAAGGCTGCGTGGGAAGAAGACTCAGTAGGAATGGAAATTCCCTTTCTCTCATAATAAATCATTCGGTTATTCATGTATTTCATAAGCTACAATAATGTAGGCATATCGGGTTGTTTAACATAATCTCCTTTGGGGAGACCAATTCTTTCTATTTTCTCTTCATACTCAAGACAAGCCTAAAGTGAAGATTTGATATTATCTATAGGCTTTTTTTCTAATCTTTGATGATAGGAAGAGGGTAAAGTATTGTAATAGTGCATGAGTATATCTTGTTTTTAGGGGCAAATCAGTTCAAGAATTTGATTGTACAACTTGGTGAAATGAAGACTGAATGATTTGACAATCTCACAGTTGTTATAGGTAATATTATTGTATTCCCTTAACATATCAGTTGGGATTTTCGATTGCTAGTACGTCAATTTAAACCAGTAGACCAACTCTACCACGTGGAAATGATTTTAGGTAGTAAGTCAAAATATTTATGACACCCTTCCCTTATAGAGAGTTGACAAATAAGCGCATACATGTATCATTTTCATTCGCCCATATGTTATGGCAAGCATTAGAAAATGCTACTAAGTGTTCATTAGTAGTAATAGTGCCATTTCCTAAAAAATTGGGCAAATAATCCTTAAAATTTGTAAGGGGGTGAGCCATTGGTGTAAGATTCAGAGGAGAAGATATGTGCCATAGGGTGGTGGTATCATCCTCTTCAAATTGAAAAAGACCATATTTTTTAATGACTTTAGCCGAATTAGTTGTAGATTGGACTAGAATTTAATGAATATAAATGCTACCAATTACAGATGATGCTAAAGGTTGTAAAGAGGAGGAACCTCATGTATCAATACCGCTACCATAAGATGTCATTTTAAAATCGAATGGGGTTACAGGTACAATATAACTAGCAGAATCAGATAAGGTCTGACGAACATTAGTTTGTTGGATTTGTATGACAACCTTTCTCCTCCTTATCTCAGATATATGATAAACTTCAGGGGATAAACCTCTTGTTCTTCAAGAAGAATGAGAGCTAGAGGACATGTGCAAATGACCCAACGAGGAAGTTGATTTTTGAGCATCCTTTGTCGGGCCTCCCATTGTTCACGTACTTTGATATCTCTGGAAATGACTTCCCAAGAATTATGTAATTCAACACGACTCCTAGAAATGTCTAAAATGGTATTAAATAAGGTCAAGGAAATGTTAGTTTTATTGTTAAGACCATCACCAATATTGGGCTCTCTAGTAACAGGTAAAGTCATGGAAACAATCAATTAAATCCAAAATAAAAACATAAGACAAAGAAACTAATTACACAAATAAAAATACAACAACCAGAAAGATATGGAAAAATAATCCTCAGTATGGTCGCCAAATAAATGTTGAGGAAAAGGTATGAAGAACCTCACTCCAACATTTTCGAATCTTACTTGGCTAGAGTAAGATAGGTGGGATTATCACCCAACGTTTATATCCTTAGACAAAATTATCAATTGATTCTCAAATAATAAGCACAAGGAACCAATGCTTTCTTTTTTTATAATTAAACCGTGCAAAAGAAGAAAGTAAAAATATATATGTACTGTGTTTTGAGGATTAAAGAAAAAATGAATTACAAACATGAAAGTAATATCAGAGAATGCACATGTGAGATCAAAATCATCAAGGCAATTTTATTGATTTCATTCCAATTTACAATCATAACCTTCTTTTCAAACCCCTCCAAGGGTAAGGACCAAGATCATATTTAGAGATCTTCAAAGGAACCATACAAGAAGACTCTGAAAACAAGAGAAGACTGAGACTATAAATCTGGATCATCTTAGCCACGAAAGTATTATTTATTGACTCTGCAAAATATTCTCTATCAATAATGAATAATTCATAAACAAATCAGAATACACAGTTTGCCAAGGTCAAATGATCAACCTTTCTAGAATAAAGGTTAAGACTCTATGATAACTCAAGATGAATGAAAGTAATTAATCTCATAAGTATAAGAGTAGAGCTTTATCATAAATTTATTTCCTTGTTCTCTCTCTCTTTGTCCCTTCTTTTGATCATGTTTTTATCTTCTTCAAACGAAGTTGTGGTAGTTTCAAACTACCTTTAGTTAATTCATAAATGACTTAATATTAGTTAGGGACAAATATTAAATGATCATAATAATACATAAAGGGTAAATAAATAACAACTAATAGGTGGGACCCCTAATTCCTTTAAATCTTTTTAAGTTTTGCTTTCCTCCATGTCTCTCCATAATTTACTTAAATAATAAATCATGCCACCTCATAAATATACACATAAGCAATCACTTTGAACAACCCCTTGTGTGTCCCAAAATTATATATATATATATATATATATATATATATATATATATATCAAATAAATAAAATGTACTTGCCACTGCAAAAAGGAAATATTAACTCGCTATCCAAGAGCGAAGACATAGTATCATGTTGTCCAAAAATGGAAATATAGTGCCATATTGCCTATAGGAGATCAAAATATAAGTAGAATGTCCACCATATAAATGATCAAAAACCATATTTATTGTGAGAAGCAGTCTGCTTCTTCTCACTGCCTGCTTCCTTTTCTACTTTGTTTGTTGAGTTGGCCTTCTCAGAGTGTGGTTGATTGGATGCTTGAGGGTAAACTTCAATGAATTCTCAAGAGTGTTCATTAGCTTGGTGAGCATGGGAAGTGAATGAATGTGAGGAATCATAATATGACTTAGAATGAGTGGCCACTTTTTTGTCTTTTCTTGAGTTAAGCTCAGGGATGGCTATTTTGAGTATCTTGCTTGCATGTGAAGATTGGACATGGGATGCAATGTGGGCAATCTGTTGGGCATGTTGGTTGACTAGAGGCAGAGGTGGAAATGACAATGAAATTGTGGGCCAACCATCATGATGGAATACATGAGGATGAAAAATATCTTTCCATCCATCATTGATATGAACTTCTGGCTAGAGGGACACATGAGCTAGAACATGAACATTATAAATACTTAGGCGAGGTTGGTAAGGAGGAATTTCTAGAAGAGGATGTGGATGGAACACTCCTTGTACCACTAAGTTAAATAAAACAACTTGAAATAGATGATCAATTCTTTAGGATCAACACCAAGATGTATAGATAATATAGGTCTCTTGTTACCTCTATGCCAAAAATTGTTTCTTCCTCTACCTCTGCCTCTACCTCTGTCATGGATTCCTCTGGTGAAGAAACTCATTGTCTAAAAATAATCTTATATCAGTATATGAAACAAGAAAGACTAATCAACCATCAAATTCCTTTTCCTAAAGATAAATTTAAATCCTTGGCTCTTATTATTTCACACACAAGCATGCATGCAATCAATCCATTACTTTGCATGTATGAATGATAATTCATTTGTTGACTTCAATCCACAACTATCATTGTTTAGAAAACATAAAATCAATGACATATGGGATATGATTGTATTTGTAATGAATGGAAAGTGGTATTCAAGAGAGGGAAGCAATGGTTACTATTCTAAAACAAAACCAATTCATAAGCACAAGCTTGACCTTAATAATATCATCATCTTCATTTTACTGAATATTGATCCGTTCATTTTTCTTATATGAAACATTCCCTTTATCAAACTCTCCAAATTGTAGAGAACCTTTGCAAAATCACATCTTTTTAAAAACAGATCATGGGGATAAATAAATGATTTTGGGAAAAAAATGAGGGGCTTTAAAATTTGCGTAAATTGAAATCATGGAAGGGAAAAGAAAATGATGAATGATCTTTTTGCAAACAACTTATTTTTTTTTTATCAATCATAAACTAATGATAATAATTCAAGACCTCAAATGAAACTCTATAGTTATTTGCCTCTTGATTTCTTAGAGTTTAATCAAAATAAATTAACAAATATTACAAAGAATTTCACCCAAAAAATTCATGTAAGAAAAGCCAAATATAAACCTTTTAAATATATCAATTCAAACTCTGTTTTTTCAGATATACTTCAACCATAGAATTCATCGTAACAAAAAAGTGAAGTCGATCCGATGTCAATCAAATAGAGCACATGGAAGGTTTGATCAATTTCCCCATATCAAATTTGCTTGAACCGATTTTCATCTCTATATTGCTACATATACTATGCCATTCAAACATTTTTATTGTCCATATTTATATTCAATATGAAAGAATCATAATCCAATCAATATGAATCCAAGACTACAATGTTGGACTACACACATGCTTGTAATAGCATCAGCCAAATTTCATACCAATTTCTAACTCATTTCTGTGTGAAGAACGGAATTATTTTCATAACTAAATATCAATAAGCAAGCCCAAATGAAACTCGCAAGAAGATTTTTAATTCATGCTTTTGAACATAAAGAAAAGTTTCCCAAACTATTCCCAAATTAGTGAACAAGAGCAAGTTGAGATACAAAGGTGGATGCAAGCCCTACATTTTGTGTTCTTTTGAAAATACCAGAACCATAAATCAACCCATACCAAGATAATAAGCAGATGAAAACCCATATGAGCAAGAAGTGAGTCAAAATTAAACAAGTTTGAAATTTATCCATATGTCCAAAACAAGTATGGTCGATGTATTTTTTTTAAGTGGTAGTCAAGCCAGGCCATCTTTATAACAAAAATGTTCCCTAACCCTTGTTCGAAATTTATTTTGGACAAAAAATGGAAGCCGTCAAAATGAAAACCCTGGAGTTTTATTTTAATTTGTTTTAAGATCATACCCAATATAAGAAAAAAAACACACAAAGGGAGATACCAGGTTACAAGCCATGAAATAATGCACTTCGTAGATGAGACTCCATTTTAAATTCATTTGTAATATTTCTTTAAAAAAAATAAAAAACATATTTGTTTATATGTTTTCCATGCAAAACCCAGGTCGTAGATAACACGAATGTCCAAAACCCAAAATATAACTTGTTTTTTCATCCATTCATAGTCGTTCACTAACTTATAAATGTCCAAACACAACCAGAGTCATGCTTAAAACACACATACAATATATAAACAAAATAGATCCAACATCCAAAATTATCGGAGCAGAGTAAAACATTTGATGCTAGAAGATTCCAAAGTTCTCATACTTGTCAAAGTTGTTTAAATTAACCACAAGAGGGACAACCAAGGATCATTATCCAACCACCAACACACGCTTAATACTCGAAACCCTCTACTAACAACAACAAAGTATTTCCAAGTAAGTGAGAATGCGAAAAGGTGGTATACCTCAGAAGGGAAAACCAACGAGAGTGCTATAACTCACATTTACTTCACATCACCTCCACCAACTGATGGACAGAAACCAAAACAAACTTACCAACTCTTCCACGATAACTATCAAGAAATCAAATTTTTCATGGTGGAACACATTCAACGCCAGCTCAAACTCGAAATTCAAACTCTGTACTATAGTATCCATGCATTCAAAGCTATCTAGCTTGAAATAATAACATATCCCAACGACAAATATATATATACCATATTCACAAGGAATGACAATATATCACCTCTTATTGACCAACAATACCAATCACATATTCAAACATTATGTCATATGATAATTATATCATATGTTAACTTTGTCATAATTCAAGTTTATCCGTACAACAACCTCGTATGATATTGAACCTTTATATGATGACCAATGTTGCTATATGACAAATTTGTAGAAGAAAACTTAGCCATCCCTTTTGATATGTCATAAACCTATAACAACAAGTTCAGAGGATTGTAATTGAAATTAAAATAATACTTACGTGATGGATTTGTTTCCTCTTTTCTTTTGATATGGGATGATTTTTCTGGCGCAATGAAGTATAGGGGAAATTACAAAATTTCGTCAAGAAATTTTTCATGCACATAATACAAAAAGGCGATCATAATTCCAGTTAATTTCTTTGTGAGTTGCAAATTTTAAAGGAGTGAAATCAACTTAATATGTTTCTCTTTAAGGGGTCCCACCTAAAATTTATATAGAATAATAGATAAACTCCATATAGTATGTGCATTGAAATCCTTTGCAGGAAGAATTTAGTTGTGTGTTTTTGTGTCAACATGTACCTTGATATGTATTCTCAACAACCTATAAGTTTCACTATCTGAATCTTTCTAGAAAAAAAGTTATAGCGAAAATGGCAAGATGACCTTTAAAAAACATACCTTAGAACACATCATGACAAGACTTCATATTCCCTTGGAAATTTTCCCTTCTTCACTTCATATTCCCTCTGAATTTTTTTTCCAATATTGTTCTAAGAGATCACAAGATTTATTAATGAAAATGAAAGGTTCTTAATGTGTATTTATACCCTTCCAAGCACCTTGTTTACTTGACCTTGATCTGACTTGTAACTTCTTGTTTGCAACAACTTTTTCTCCTTTACTTGAATTTAGGGCCAACTTGTAACTTCTTGACCTTATATCCAAGGCTTCTTGACCATACTTTGGGGCTTCATATTTAAGAGGACATAACTCCTCAATCGTGAGGAACCACATGCCGTACCACCTACCATTGGAGATATCTTGATGAGGATCATCAATCAATGGATGTTTTGCATGCATTTGCAATGTCCTTTATACTCTTTTTCTTCAATCAACTTCAAGATTCATGACCACACTTATGGGGTTTCTTAAACACTTAACCATATTTATAGGGCTTCTTGTAGACTTGTTCAAAGCTCCTTCCCGTGAGGGCCATGCTTAAATCTAGGCCATAAGAGGACCACTTTGGAGACTTTTTCAAATACATCCATCACTTATAGATTCTTCCAAACTCACTTAAGGGATTCTTCTAGGGTTGACATAACTTTATTTAGGCCTTGTTYTAGGGTTGAAATCAATGAAAACCAACTTTCCAACATATCCAAGATTTCATCTTGTTAGGATATTTAGACACTTAGGAGTTAGTTAAGATCTACTTGGTCTAATGTGTTGTCAAGTAAAAGTGTGTTTCTTTAGTATGCATTAGTTTGCATTTGTAGTTAGGAAATCCGAAGGTCAYGATATGTTCCCTACATAGAGTGATCCGACGGTTTATACTCTCCTTGATCTTAACAACCATTGATCCATGGATTAAAACCCAATTGGTCCATGATCTCTATTTAAGGAGCATGGAGGGTCATTTTCTGATGATTGATTGTGAGAAACTCTCTTGTAAAATATCTCTATAATATTTTTCTTTGTATTAATAAATTTCTCCAAGTGGCCGCATTGGCTGGGGCTGTGGATGTTTCCCCGTAGGGGTTTTACCACGTGAAAACATTGGTGTGTTGATCTTTGATCTGGTTATGTGAGTGGTTACTGAAGGTGTTCGTCCTCTGTTGGAATACCTTTGTTGTCAAACACATCTATCCTTCACATGAAGACAAGGGTATGGTAATTTTCACTCCTTTCCAAGTCTTTGACTTTTGTGATGCATCCTTTCATGATTTGGAAAGTGAAGAGTTTTAAGAGAAACCCTTGGATTTGTTGAATTTCTCATTTGATGAAAAATATGATGACCTTGAGATTGAAAATATTGATGATTTTTTATATTTTGGAAGGCTTAAATGGGATATAAGTTTCTTTAATTTTGATGGGGATCCCATTTATGATATTGATGATGATTTTAGAGTTAAGAGAGAAGAATTGTTGCCTACAGAATGGCCATTATTTTCAGAATATTTCCATCCATATATGTACACCAATGATGTAGATTTTTGGCAACATGGAGGATATGGTCATGGGTTTGTTTCAACCATATAGCACTGACCTATTACAACATTCTCATGAAAAATCCTAGCCATATCCTATGAGGTATGATACATATTCTTGTGAACACTTAGAGCTACTTTATGAAGGTGAAAATGAAGAAATTTTTAAGCCACCCCTATGCTCAGATTTTGGAAAACATTCATGTGTCAAATCAACATTAGAGCACTCTTATGGGGGTGTTATTCACATAGGGAAGCAATAATTTCATAGAAGAAATTTCCAACCATGTTTTTCTTTTTCTTTTCCTCAATAAATCATTGGAGATACAAATGGAAATTATGTTTTAGGAGCTAAAACATATTTGAGGAAAAAGTGTTTTCAACTTATGGTTTGTTGCAAGGATTTTCAACCACATATAAGAAGGGAATAGGCCTTAATCTGGGAGAAAACAAAGTTTCAATATATGAATTAAAACTCCATTTTTCAGTTGCATCTTTGACAGGAAACCGTGAGGTATTTTTTAAATCTCTTATGATTCCATCTCAAGCCTTGGGAAGTGGCATTGTACAATAAAGCCAATGTGGCCATTTTTTGAAGTATATGTACTAGCCATATGAGATGCAAGGGTTTCATCATGAAGGCCTTGTTTGAAGCAAATATGGGTCATCACTGTCATATTTCAAACCCATCCAAAGATTGATAGAGCAAACTTGTGGATGTGCATGCCAATCTTGGCATGATTTGTTGCTCTTTCTCACCCTCATTATTTGGATTATATGTTTAGTCATTATGTAGTATATGTATCAACTCATGATAATTCTATGCTTGACATATACTTTTTTTGTTTCATATTAAGCACACGGGTATAACTTTTGACCTCGATGAGATGTTTGTTAAGCCATAAATATTGCATGTTTTTTCACTCATTTTCTCCAGTCTTTTCCTCATTCTATTTATATTTTGACCTTAGAATAAGACCTTTTGATGGAATATATTTATTTTTTACACTAGGTATACTTGGTACACTTTTTGTACTTTATTGAACATTTGAATTTGTAAGTAGAAGAATTCTATACCCTTTGACTATTCTTGTGGGTGTTTGCAAATTTCTATTATAGGGTTATGCTGCAGAAGCTACAGGAAGAAAATCTATTGCAGAAGCCACATATGGGAAAGTTGTTATAGGAAACCTCCAATTGTTGTCAACATCTTCCATTTAGTCTATTGAGATTCCAGGATTACTTAGTTTAGTTTCTTCAAGATTGGAATGTACGCGTAAGGGTTTAACTGTGTAACCACACACCATGTATTATGTGGTAAAGAAAATACTATTATGTTTTTTTTGGATGGTTGTTAGGATAGATCAAATCATGGATTTGTTTTGGTGTCTAGCATTTTTTGTATAAAAGGGGTTCTCTACTACAAAGTGAAACAACTAGTTTCATTTTGGTTTATGAACTTGCTATGTTGTATTTGAGTTTCGATTTCTAATAGAATCAGATTGGAATTTCTAGTAGTTTATGTGCACATTATTTAAATTAATTATCTATTTACTAATCTTTCCCCGATACTCTGTTCACAAGAGGAGGGCCCACTCCTACGAACAAGTATCATTTTTTTATTTTATAGATGTTTTTAGAAGTGATTAGATGAATGTGTGTCTTCTTATTTTGATTATTAAGCATTGATATGTCAATCCTTTCCATTTGATTCATTCTCATAAATGGTTGCAAAATACAAATTGAATATATTGGGAGACTTGCTTGATTCATTTATCGGTTAAAGTTGCTTCATTTTTTTTATTTCTTTTGAATTTATAAATTGAATGAACAAAATTTAAAAGAATTCTTCAGTAAAGAGTATTCTCTCTCTATGTTGATTCAATAATTTCACTTAGATTTCCACTTTATTGTTCTTTATATTAAGAAACAACCAGTGCTTGACAATAGTCTGTGGACTGCACAAATAGTGCATAATAACTTCATTTTCATAAATAATCTTCAACACCATTTTGATAATCATTTTGTATAATTTATACTCAAGAAATGGTTACAAGGTGAAGAGTAATTGGTTGTTAACAACTGTAATTAGTTTTGACTCTAATGCTTGATTTGGTTGTAAGTTTATCAACTAAACAATGATTTAAATTTGAATTGGTCGTTATGTTATTGTTGTGAATTGATTGCTTGTGTGTTGGATACAACCATATGTTTTCCCCCTCTAATCAATCCTTTAATGAGAAGTTAGTTGATAAAGTAAATTTGCATTAGATTTGAGTCCTTTGTTTCCTATTCTGCAACACATATTAAGCAAATCATTGTTATACAAGAAAGTGCAATCTACATAGATATTGCATGATCACTTGGAAAATTCATTACAACTTCGGGTTAAAAAATTAATGTTTGTTAGTTTATTTCCATTAAAAGAGTAATTAATTAGGCAAACATTTTGGCGTCATTTCCCGGGAAATGATCAAGGGCTCATTAGTACATCTTGCACTTATTTTATTTGACACATAGTATTAATAATTTTTTATGGTTGTTGATAACCCAACCTTCTGAATATTCCATATAGAGTGTTTGAATTTTAAGGTTAGAGCATGAGTAGAAGTATTTTGAACACAAAGAAATAGAAGTCGTAAGATGAGGGGTAATAACTTGCACATTCATAGCAAAAATTCTATGGTGAGTTTCTATTTCCTAGTTTCAAAACATATAGATGCATGAATAAAAGGAAACCCAAACCACCTGGTGTAGTAAGAACTGACTGTAATACTAAAAATCATGCTAGTGGATGAGGAAAAGGGAAACAACAAGACAATGATAGGGAAATACCTTTAACACCTCCTCTTCCTTCTGCAACAAAAACAAAAACAGAGAATACACCTCATGTTGAGGGATAAGGGGATTCAAAGGAATTGATCAGTAGGAATCATGATTTCTGAGTTGATCTTCAAAATAATTGGATTTACTCCCCATAATCAGTCAACAAGTCATATCACGAAAAACCTCTGAAGACCAAAATGACAAGAGAAGAGGCAACTTCTAATCTGACCTTTGAATTTCCAATTAGGGATATTGAAGGGGGAGAACCAATGAAAACTATCCCTCTCTCATATATTCCTAAAATCCATGGACTAGAAAACAAATATATTGATACTTTTCTTTTTGAATTCAGTGTATTGTGTTGAAGTTATGACTACATTTTTTACGCTAAAAAACTAAAATTATTTCCTGCTACACTCAAGAATGAAACCTTATGCGGCTTCATGGGACTAGGTGGTAAATATATCACTACATGGAATGATATGAGGCATAAACTTCTCCATAAATATAAAGATTACTTTAAAGGAAGGAACCTTCAAGAGGATATTTTTAAGAATGACCCAGAAAGAAGATGAAAGTTTGGAAGATTACATGGAAATATTTCAGTATAATTCACAAAGGTCCAAGGTTAATTTAGATAAGGACACACTACAGACCATTTTTATTAGAGGAATAAAATATGATTGCATGGAAATTTTGAACTTAATGGGCAGAGGATACATATCCTAAGAAGTATATGATGATATTTGTGACCTTTACAAAAGATACTCTAGAGAAATTTCCAATCACGAGGAGGGTTCGAGAGACATTTCAACCAGAGTAAAACAATTATCTACTAGACGAGTCTCCCATGAAGAATTAGGTAATATGTTGGAGTAATTTAAAAATGATATTCTTAGTTCATTAGATCCACAATTTGATACCTTGCAGGTTAAACAAAATTAAGTATAGGTAGAAAAATAATTATCTATATTTTGTCCAAGGTGGAGGAAAAAACATCCCTTAAAAGAATGCCCACTTGATAAAATTGAAACTTATGGAATTTGTGAATAGAACAACGCTACCAACATTTTTTCTTCACTACCAGGATTAAAATCGATATACAAATGTGACAATGAGGAAACAAAGAAAATTGGCTTCATTGCTAAAAAATAACCTTGGAAACATTGACGTCCAGATATGGGCCAAGACCCTTCTCATTTTTTTAATTCTTATTTGTCTAATCATCAAATGAAATCCCAACCATGGGGACCTCCTACATCATGGAAAAAATGGCCACAAAAATGAACTCCTAGATATCAATGGCCACAAGCCTAGAGAGGACCCCCTCAAGGAAAAACATTTCCTTAGGGAGGCTAGAAATTATCAACTCAACAATTCCCACAAATACAACAACCACAATTTCCATGGGTTCCCCAACAAAAAAAATTGCAATTTCCTACAAATAATACCCCTTTGAGATCTCATCTCCTTGCACAACCCACACCTAATCCCAACAATAAAACTGCTTATCACACTTACACTATTGAGTGTCCCGGTTACCCTACATATTCCATATCCCATCTGAAATGTAAATACATTTAATTATGATCGGGGAGAACAATAGGTAATAAGACTTCCTTGATTATCATTGAACATGATGAAGAGGAAACCAGTGAAACGATAGAAAATAATTATGATGAACAACCCATGGACCTACAACTAGTAGATAAATCCATGACCAATCCCAAGGGAATCTTATATGATGACATTGTTTTCGTTGGTTCATGGGAATATCCATCCGACTTCATGGTTTTGTAGCCAAATTCCAATTTTGGGGGCTACCCTATAATCCTAGGTAGGCCATGGTTAGCTATGGTTGATGCTTAAATTGGTTGCAAATTAGGGAATGTGACCATATCACAGGGTAATTCCGTGAAAAATATTACTCTATATCTGTCAGGAAAACCCTACACAATGCATGAAATTTCCATGTGGGTAGAATAAGAAGACAATGATGATACGAATCTTCAACTAGTTCTCATAGTTGATAGATAAATTTTCCTTAAGGATAGCTCAAAAGATGATATAATTAGTGGCTTCCTTAGTAACTCTCATTTGTCCTCTTATTAAGTTTTCCAATTTTTATACTCTATAATGTATACCTGTATTCAAGGAAAAACTAATGCAGATCTATCTTCATAACTCTTTCCCATTGTTACTTCTAACCATAATACCATGCTCATAAGAATTTCTACAGAAATCAATCTCGAGAAGACAATGAATATCAACCCTAGGCTCTCTACTTCACAAAAGGAACAAATAGTTCATCTCTTACAAGAACAAAGTAAAAAATTTTGATGGGAACACATGGACATGAAAGGTATTCACTTGGATATGTGCACACACCACATATATATATAAGAGAATATTCTAGACCAGTGGGACAACCCCAACATAGAATGAACCTATCCTTGAGAGATACAGTTAAAGAAGAGCTATAGAAATTGATGAATGAAAATTTCATTTACCCTATATCTGACAACCAGTGGGTCTCTCCTCTTGTTATAGTACCAAAGAAAAATGGAAAGTGGTGCATCTGCGTTGATTATATAGAATTGAACAAAGCTACCTAGAATGATCACTTTCCATTTCCCTTTATCGACCAAGTCCTCGACACATTAACAGAAAAATCTCTTTTCTCTTTTCTCGATGGATTTAGCATATACAACCAAATCCAAATATCCCTTGAAGATCAATATAATACCACCATTACATGCCCATGTGGGACCTCCACTTACTAAGTGTTACCTTTTGGGATTTTTAATTCCCTAGCTACCTTCCAATGAGTTTTCCTTGGAATCTTTTTGAACTTACTCCATGAATACATTGAGATATACATGGATGAATTCACAGTCTATGGTAACACATTTGATGAGGCCCTATCTAATTTGGAAAAAGAACTTAAACGATGCAAAGAAACCAACCTATCCCTGAGTAGTGAAAAATGTCGTCTAATATTTAATGAGGGTATTGTACTTGGTCATAATATTTCTCCTACACATATTAAAGTAGATGTAGAAAAAATCAAGGTAATCTGGAATCTTCCCATTTCAAAATCACAGAAAGATATACATATCTTTTTGGGACATGCTAGTTTCTACAGTCATTTTATCGATAATTTTAGGAAACTTGCATTTCCTTTATTTTCATTGCTTTCTATGGATGTGGATTTTTTTTGGACTAATGATTGTCAATATGATTTTGAAACCTTGAAGTAAAAACTGTCTACAAATCCTATTTTGAGGACTTAATTGGTCCTTACCATTCCATATTTCTACAAACACTCCAGATACAACCATCGAAGCAATTTTGGGAAAATAAGAAGGAAATAAATATTATGTTATTTACTTCATTGACAAGAACATGGGCCCCATAGATTTAAACTATACAATAACTAAGAAGGAGTTTATTTCTATTTTTTATTCCATTAATATGTTTCATCACTATATAACTAGATATCTTGTTTTCATACATACTGACCACTCTACTTTCCTTTATTTAATGAACAAACCTATTACCACAAGCATAGTCACTAGGTGGTTGTTGATATTGCAAGAATTCTATGTTACTGTTGTTGATAAGATTAGAAGGGATGATGTGGTCACATAATTCCTTTCTAGGATTACCAATACTAGGGATGTTATACTAGTAGAAGATAGCTTTCTTGATGAACATGTTTTTGCAGTGTCTAATCACACACCCTGGTATGCAAATATTGCTAATTATTTGGTTGCAGGTTAGCTTCCATACCACCTTTCCCCCAAGGAGTGATAGTGCATCATTAGGAAAAGTGATAGATATTGTTGGATCTAGGGCTCCCTCTTTTACATAGGACATATCTCATAATATGATGTTGTGTTAGAAAAAATGAAATATATGGCATCCTGAAGGTTTGTCATGATGAGCTTTGTGGAGGTCACTTTGTCAAAAAGATAATTGCTCACAAAGTGCTCCTTCTGGGCTAATTCTGTTCTAATATGTTCCATGATGCCAAGAAATATGTGATAAATTGTGACAACTGTCAAAGGATGGGTTAGTCAGTCAGATATGATGAAATTCCATTGCAAACCCAACTTGTCATAAAAAAATTTAAGAAGTGGACCCTAGACTTCATGGGACCAATCCATCCTACATCTCATCAAAAGGTCCACATATTGGTTTGCAAAAATTATGTCACAAAATGGGTGGAGGCTAAGGTAGTCCTAAGAGAAACTGAGCATGTTGTAGTATATTTCCTTTATGAAGATATTTTTTTTCATTTTGGAGTACCTAGTGAGATCGTCAAGGATATAGGAGCTCAATTCACTTCCCAACTAATTTTGAAGATCACCATGATCATTATGTTGCCTATATAGACAAAGTTTGTTAATAACAAGACATTGTCTTCAGCCTTGTCCAACTCATTTGCATCTCTTTTTCAGAATAAATTTTATTTGGATCTTGTTTCTCCTATACTTCATTTGGTTCTCTCTATGCTACTCATAACTACTGGATCATAGATTTTTGTAGCCAAGGAAGTATTAATCATATTGTTCTATTTATGTCTTAGGTCTAATTAAGGCCTTATTTTTATATTTCTAGTCTCCTTTCATCTTCATAATATTATTCCTCGTAGTGTCAGAACATCATTTCTAGTGGCTGCAGATCATTAGGTTGCCAGATTCTATCTAGACAAAGTTTATTAATAATAGGACATTGTCTTTAGCCTTGTCCAACTCAGTTGTTAGACAGTTGTCTTAGGTTCATGGACAGTTGGTACAGATTGTTGGTTGTCATTGATTTCAACCATTGGAGAGTGATATTGTAGATTTATGTCAACCCTTATTGATTATTGTCAACCCTTGGATAAAGTCTGATAGCGAGTTCCGATAGCACAAAGGTTTGGGTAATGGACCCAAGTTTGTTTGATGTATAATGGTATTAGTTTTAATATATTTGAAGGTAAGACTATTCTATATGGATAGTATATGTCATGCCATTTACAGTGGTATGTGGAATGTCACATAACTCCTCACGGTTAGAGATTTATGGCCATGTGAAGTTGGAGAACCCTCGTGAGTCATCTAGAAGTCCCAAAAGGTCAAAGTAGTCAAAGTGGTTTAAGAGATTTTAGAAGGTAAATAATAAAGTGAAGTGATGAGTGTACTATAAGTCAAAGTGAATACAAAATAAATTATTTAAATAATAAATTTAATGGATAAATTACTAAGTTACAAGTGGTTAGAAGTGGGTTAACCCTAAAATAAGGAAAGTGGGTTAAGATGGTTAAAAGGTAACACCTTGAGGAAGCTACATGAAAGTATAAATAAGAGGCAAGGCTCTCTCATTTTAATAAAACTTGAGCATATTGAATATATATAGGTGACTGAGGTAACCAAAGTATATCTAGACCGAATTTCAGAAGGAAGGTGAAGTAAAGAAGGCCGAAATTCAAGGGAGGATAAATTCTTTTGATGATGCTTTCTAAGGTATGTTGTTTACAGATCATCTCACCATTTTCGCAATAAATTTTTTTCTAGAATGATTCAGATTGTGAAATTGGGAGGCCATTGAGGAAACATATCCAAGTAGTTGTGATACAAATTTTAGCTTGTGGTTCGTTGTACTTTGGAGTTACACGCCGTGGAAAATAGGGTTTGTGGCTAGTCCTGAAACTAGTCTAAAACAAGTGTTTCGGGTAAAAACATCATAACTTCTTCATAACAGATCCAAATTCAGTAAGACCAAATGTATTAGTTAGAGTATAGTCTATAGTATTATGTGTACAATTTTCAGATCCATACAACAAATATTCCATGCGGGGAATGCTCTACAAGTTC